>OY755216.1:31999594-32050861 GCA_963576765.1 Draba incana
TGTTACAATACTTCTTATACATTTGAAGTTTTTAACATTATACTGATTTTTTTTGTGGAAGCCGAGATCAAAGTACAAACTAGCATGCATTGATTATATTGGTAGTTGCTAAGTATTAAAAAAAATTTTAAAAATTGAAAAAATGAAAGAAAAAGATTAGAATGGTTGTTAATTATAGAGATTCGAGACTTTTTTTAGCAACTCTTCTATCATATATCACTTTCTTATTGGTCTAGTTATATTATTTAATTATAGAAATAAATTATTTTAATTAAATAAATTAAGATAGTATTAATATTATATATGTTAGTAACTCATTTTATAACATCCCCAATAGTCATTCTCTAATGTTGAGATATTCTTGCTATATATACGTGATATGATGACGGTAAACTTTACTTATTCGATTAATTATATGCTTCTAAAGCTAATGTTAGGTTTCGTTTTGAATACTAACTCTTAATCGATCAATCACATATGTGGACCAACGTGGATATAAAAAAATGTAGGAAGGACATATCTTTTATTATAAAGTTTGTTGCGTCGATAACTTTTCTTCTAGAAGATCAACAACATTTACGTCCAAATTTTAGATATTTTTTAAAGATAAGGGTCTACGACACGTCCAAAAGCAATGGATTTGAGTAGGTTTCCTATACAAATGAAATACATATATTTGTAGTGCGGTTAGAACTATCGGGAATGTGATTTAAGTAGAATCGTTTATTATATAATTTTGTGAAACGGGTAATTAAAATTACCTATTGCAAAATCAACCATAATTTTCTAACCAGTAGACCAATTGTACAAATTTTAAAATAAAGAAAATTTAATACAACCACCAAAATATTCGTATGCCTTCTAGAAATAGACAATAATAATGTAATATGCAAAGCTAATTTTTTGTTTAATGATTGCTATATCTTAGCCAATAATTAATTGTTACTGCCGTGTAGGACTATTAAAGAACAAAATCATTTTCACTTTCTCCATAACCAACAAAAAAATGGCGATCTCTTTGCTCTGTTTTTGCATCATTACCCTCCTTTCGTTAATCTTTTTCGTCAAGAAGATTAAACACTTCAAATGGAATCTTCCTCCAAACCCTCCAAAGTTTCCAATAATCGGAAACTTACACCAGATCGGAGAATTGCCTCATAGGTCACTTCAACGTCTAGCCGAAAGATACGGACCCGTGATGCTTCTTTATTTTGGTTTTGTCCCTGTGGTTGTAGTATCATCGAGTGAAGCAGCTGAAGAAGTTCTTAGAACTCATGATTTGGAGTGTTGTAGTAGACCTAACCTTGTCGGGACAAAGTTAATCTCGCGAAATTTTAAAGATATCGGTTTTACGCCATACGGTGAAGAGTGGAAGGAGCGGCGCAAGTTTGCGGTACGTGAGCTTTTCTGTCTGAAAAAAGTTCAGTCTTTTAGACATATAAGAGAGGAAGAATGTAACTTTCTGGTCAAGAAATTTTCGGAATCCGCGACAAATCGATCTCCGGTAAATTTGAGCAAGTCTCTTTTCTGGCTAACCGCGAGTATTCTGTTTAGAGTTGTTTTAGGACAGAATTTCCACGAGAGCAAGTTTATCGATAAAGAAGAGATCGAAGAGCTAGTGTTTGAAGCCGAGACTGCCCTAGCCAGTTTCACTTGCTCTGATTTCTTCCCGGTCGCGGGACTTGGATGGCTTGTTGATTGGCTTTCCGGACAACACAAGAGGCTCAACGATGTTTTCTTCAAGCTTGATGCTTTGTTTCAAAACGTGATCGATGATCATTTGAATCCTGGAAGAACAAAAGATCACGAAGACATCATAGATTCAATGTTGGATGTGATTCAAAAACAAGGCAAAAATGATTCCTTAAAGCTTTCAATAGATCATATCAAGGGTTTTCTTGCGGTAAATTAAGAATTCTTTAAACGTATTTCGCATTGAAAATGAATCCAAAATTTTAACTTATTTATCGGGTTTTTTTTTGGGCAGAATATATTTCTTGCAGGGATAGACACAGCGGCCATCACCATGATATGGACAATGACAGAACTTGCTAAAAAACCGAAACTGATGAAAAAAGTGCAAAGCGAGATCCGGGAGTGTCTTGGCAACAATAAGGAGAGAATCACGGAAGAAGATATCGATAAAGTTCCTTATTTGAAGATGGTAATGAAAGAAACTTTCAGATTACACCCAGCAGCTCCTCTTATACTTCCAAGGGAAACAATGTCTCATATCAAAGTTCAAGGCTATGATATTCCCCCGAAGAGACGAATCTTGGTCAACGTTGGGGCGATCGGAAGAGATCCCAAACTCTGGACAAACCCGGAAGAGTATAACCCCGAGAGGTTTATCGATAACCAAGTGGATTATCGAGGACAACATTACGAGCTATTACCATTTGGTTCTGGTCGAAGGATATGTCCCGGGATGTCCATGGGGATTGCTACTGTTGAATTGGGACTCTTGAACTTACTTTACTTCTTCGATTGGAAGTTGCCTGATGGGATGACACATGAAGACATCGATATAGAGGAAGCTGGTACTCTTACCATTGTCAAAAAAGTTCCTCTGGAGCTTGTTCCTATTAGGGTCACCAAACTCTAAACTATCAAGATGATTTGAATAAAAGTATCTATGCAAACCCTTGAAGGTTCTTTAATAACAGCATAAATGTATGAATAATTTTCAGTTAAAGACTATGTTTTGTATGCTACCTATAATCTTTATTATACAGGGGATTAGGAAACTTTGTAAACAATTGAAAATTATCGGATTATCTTTTAATCTTTAAGTTAACGTTGAATAATTCTCACTTCCTTAGAAATAATTCCAAAATTAAATCTGAATTATTATTTGACTAGTTCTCCAAAATTATTTCATCTCAAACTTGGAGACCATTCATTATATTAACCCACGAAAATTAGTCAGATAGCTCTCTTTAGTTCGATTGTGATATCCAATGAGATTTTATGGATGTGGAAAAAGTTGAAGAACTTGGTCTTGTGTTGATTTAAGATGTGTCATTGTCACACGCACTTTTGGTTTTACAATAAACGAAACTCATTGTGTTACAATATATGTGGAACGCACTTTTGGTTTTACAATAAACGAAACTCATTGTGTTACAATATATGTGGAACAAACAAAACTAGCAAAAAAGAATTTTAGTACTACTTTTCAAACTATCAATAACAGACAAAAAGATCTTATAAATTTTTGTCTTGTTCTTCCAACTACACAAACTAAATCTTTCATCTTATTTACAACCACAAAAACTTCAAAAGAAGACGACTTTATACAATGTATTTCTTCTTATCCCAAAAATAAGTCTCTATCCGTAGGGCCAGCTAAATGTAAGCGGTGTGTGTTGGCTTGGCTACTATGATTTGTGAAATTGTTTAAGGTGAGAACAAATAGATAGAGCAATATCAATTTCATTTTCTCCATAATCCCAAAGAAAACAAAAACAAAAACAAAATGGCAATCTCTTTACTCTGTCTTTTTGTCATCACGTTCGTTTCACTAATCTTTATCGGCAAGAAGATCAAACGCTCTAAATGGAATCTTCCTCCAAGCCCTCCTACGTTTCCTGTCATCGGAAACTTACACCAGATCGGAGAACTACCTCACAGATCACTTCAGCGTCTAGCCGAAAGAACCGGACATGTTATGCTTCTTTACTTTGGTTCTGTCCCTGTAACCGTAATCTCATCAAAAGAAGCAGCTGAAGAAGTGCTTAGAACACATGACCTAGACTGTTGTAGTAGGCCTAAGCTTTTTGGACCAAGGCTAATCTCTCGGGGTTTTAAAGATATCGGTTTTACGCCATACGGTGAAGAGTGGAAAGAGCGGCGTAAGTTCTTTGTTCGTGAGATTTTCTCTTTGAAAAAGGTTCAGTCTTTCAGATATATTAGAGAGGAAGAATGTAACTTTCTAGTCAAGAACTTTCCGAATCCGCGACGGATCAATCTTTAGTAGATTTAAGCAAAACCCTTTTCTGGTTACCCGCGAGTATCGTGTTTAGAGTTGCTTTTGGAAAGAGTTTCCATCAGAGCAAGTTTATCGATAAAGACAAGGTCGATGAGCTTGTGTTTGAAGCCGAGGTAGCTCAAGCTAGTTTCCTTTTCTCTGATTTCTTCCCTTTTGCCGGACTTGGATGGCTTGTTGATCGGCTTTCCGGGAAACACAAGAGGCTCAACGATGTTTTCTTCAAACTTGATGCTCTATTTCAAAGTGTGATAGATGATCATTCAAATCCTGAAAGATTGAAAGAGCACAGAGATGTTGTTGATATAATGTTGGATGTGATGCATAAACAAGGTAAAGATGATTCCTTGAAGCTTTCAATAGATCATGTCAAAGGATTTCTTACGGTAGGAAAAAAAATCAAGACTTGTTTCAACATATATGCATTGAAATTGATTTATAACTTTAATTTTTTCGGTGTGTTTCGGTAGAATATATTTATCGCGGGGATAGACACAGCAGCTATTAATTACCTTGATATGGGCAATGACGGAACTCGGAAGAAATCTGGAACTGATGAAGAAAGTTCAAGGAGAGATCCGAGACCGCCTTGGCAACAATAAGGAGAGAATCACCGAAGACGATATCGTTAAACTTCCTTACTTGAACCTCGTGATCAAGGAAACATTCAGATTACACCCTGCAGGTCCTCTTTTGCTTCCAAGGGAAACAATGGCTCACATCAATGTTCAAGGCTATGATATTCCTCCCAAGACACGGATCTTGGTCAACGCTTGGGCGATAGGAAGAGATCCTAAACTCTGGACAAACCCGGAAGAATTTAACCCCGAGAGGTTTATCGATAGCCATGTGGATTACAAAGGAAAACATTTTGAGCTCTTACCGTTTGGTTCTGGTCGAAGAATTTGTCCCGGCATGGCGATGGGGATGGCTACCGTCGAATTGGGACTCTTGAACTTACTTTACTTCTTTGATTGGAAGTTGCCAAATGGGATGACACATAATGATATTGATACAGAAGAAGCTGGTTCTCTTACCACTATCAAAAAATTACCTTTGAAGCTTGTTCCAGTTCGAGTTCAGTGATCATACCAAACTCCAAACGTTTATGATGTTTTGAATAAAAATATAATGCCAACCCTTGAAGCTTCTATGATAACAACAGAAATATATGAATACTTTTCTGTAGACTTCTTCAATTTTTTGAGAGAAAAAAAAGGTGTTAGGTATATGTTTGTATTTAAGGGTGGTTTACTCTTATCTTTTGCATATAAATATGTAACATATTGGCTTGTGAATGAATAACATAAACTCTTAATACGTCCTAGATTTCTGACATGGATTGTATTGTGAAGAACTAAGAGACAAATATCTTTGTGTTATTAATATTCAACCTTTGTAATAATATTCACATGTTATAAAAGAAAAAAATATATACAACCTTTGCTTTAAATACAAGTTAAGTAATCAACCTCTGCTCTAATTTTTCCTTTGAGTTCTTCTTTATACTCTTCAAATGTGCGTTGGAAGAAAGTCACTGCTCCGTCTTGTACAACCCAAATTTCACTCTGATCCTCTTCCTCACAGACACGCGATACGAGTCTCGAGTCATGACTCATCAACACAACTCCTCCTTTAAACCCATCTAGTACTTCAGGCAACGCATCTATAGTAGTCATGTCCAGAGAAGCCCATGTGAATAACAAAAGGAAATTGGGCAGATAAGCCCATGTGAATAACAAAAGAAGAGGCTCATCGTTTTACAGTACTTTTATTTTTTCACATCATTTTACAATACTAGAATAAATAAATAAAATTAAGAATTCTTTTCCTACATTTACAACGAGAAATCATATAATCAAGGGTCAATTTGCAAACTAACCAACAAAAAATTAATAATTAAAAAAATAACAAAAACTAGTATAAGTGGCCAAATATAAACCATTAGATTTAGGTTAAATGGTTAGAGATTTTGTTATAGATTTTTTGTGTGTTATTCTTGTCAATTTCCCTATAATCAAACAGACAGAAATCATATTAGCAAGACAATTCGATAATTTGAACAGATCCTCCAAATTAGGGTTTCTACTTCAAATCCATTAAAGTACTTTTTTCTATAATCTTCGATTGTGTAGAAGATGTGAGTCATCAAAAACAAATGAGTATAATACGATGCGTGAATATGTCAAGTAAAAACAGAATAAATATGTTTCATAGCTTTTTAAGGTGAATGATAAATCGGGATTATCCCTCTTAAATGAACTACAAAATTTTCTTAATGTTGATGGTATATTTCCAAGTAAGCGTCGAAGTTTTAAGAAAAAAACGATGAAAATGATTATGATTAAGGTAATTCTAACATCATATTCCCTCCGTTCTTTTTTGTTTGATGTTCTAGAATTTTCACATTTCTTAAGAAAATACATTAATTCTTAGTTATAAATGTTTTTTTTTTACTAAACAATTTTCTATAACTTTAACCCAATATTAATTCAATAAAACCAATTAATGTGTCTTGAAATTTACAATTCATCATTATTTTTTCATTAAAAATGTATTGAGAATGTAAAAAATCAATCTTTTAGAAATATTTTTTTCCAAAGGACATCAATTTTTTTCCCAGAACATCAATTAAAAGAGAACGGAAGAAGTACTTAAAAAGGGTTAAAAGTTGAAGAAGAAAAAAAATCCAAAAGGGAAAGTTACGTAAGGAGACATACTGTCTCAAAGTCTCATAAGAGAATTTTGTTCTAACACATCACAACTTCACAAAATATCATTCTGCTACCATATGTGTTATTTGGCTAATAAATGCACTATTCTAAGATATTTTTACCCACTTTCTCAAAATTCAATAGACAGCTAAAGTTTCTAAAGTCAAATTTCCGTTGATTGGATCCACATCTTCCAAACCTACCAATAAAGAAGACTATACTCATATTCATTTCATTTTTATGGAAAAGGAAAAAAAAAAAAAAAAAACTATTGACCGTTGTTACTAGTATACCTATGATCCTCTTGTTTTCGGATCACACCATAAAATCCATCAGATTTTCAGTTTGGTTGAATGTAAACAGTCTAATCTAATCTAATCCAAACGTGAGTCAATGACTTGGATACTAAGATAATATTAATTTAAAAGTTATGATGGCTTTGACGTCATATTTAGATCATTATACATAAGCAATCAATCATACGGTTAATAAGTTGTGTTTGAAGTTTTGGACCCTTAAAAGTTATAAACTCTGTCTCATTATTATTCCAAGCTTGTTTTCCTCCCAAATCACGAAAAAGCTTATAAGGCTAAATACCATAAATTATTTCAACTTTACTTCTAAATCATTTCTCTCTATAAATATAACTCTTCCAAATGATTCACCATCACCAAACAAAAACAACAAAAACCAAAATCTTTCTAAATACATATAGCATGAAGACAATGAAAGAGCTAAAATGCATGTTGTGCTTCATCATCTTCTTCTCATTCTTCTCCTTCATCACAAAGAACATGTCATATCCTCTCTCTACAAACTCGCGTTGGATCATCGACGAAAAGGGGCAAAGAGTGAAGTTGGCTTGTGTGAATTGGCCATCGCATCTGCAGCCTGTGGTAGCGGAAGGGCTAAGCAAGCAGCGTATCGAGGACTTGGCCAAGAAGATAGTGGCAATGGGTTTCAATTGTGTTAGGTTAACTTGGCCACTTGATTTGGCTACAAATGAGACATTAGCTAATAATGTTACGGTGAGAAAATCTTTTCAAAGTCTTGGTCTTCATGATGACATTTCTGGTTTCCAAACCAAGAACCCATCCATGATTGATCTTCCCCTCATTGAAGCTTACAAGGTATGATAGCATCTAATTTTTTGGATGTCTCTAATTCAGATAAAATTAAAGAACAAACAAATATAGCTAATAATTACAATTACTAGCTATAATTGTTTAAGATTTTAAATTATTAAAACTAATACTCGTATCTATGTAAATTTATATATTAAAAAATATAACAGCTTGGTAAATAATTGTGTTAAAATAACAATTACTATAATTTTTTGTAATTATTGTACCATTGTCATGATGAAATTACATCGGTATATATTACTAATTGATTTAGACCAAAACAAATTGATAGCTTATTCATATAGTAGTCTCATGTTCTATCAACTAAATAAAATCTAATGGTTGGTATCCGTCCAAAAACAAATATAAAATAGATTTAGATCATAAATTCACTAAAAAGGTAATAAGGTAAAAGATGGATTTGTGTCAAGAAAAAGAAAAAATGTGGATCGAATACTTTAAAACTAGATTATTTAAACGGTTGGATTATATTATATAATAACTCACTCATTTCCATTGAAAACAAATTTGTTCTTTTCCTTTTTGCAGAATGTGGTAGCTAAGTTGGGAAACCAAAATGTGATGGTGCTATTAGACAACCACGTGACCAAGCCAGGATGGTGTTGTGGCTACAACGATGGCAACGGGTTCTTTGGCGACACTTACTTTGACCCTGCCACGTGGATCGCTGGTTTGACCAAGATAGCCACGACTTTTAAAGGTGCTTCAAATGTCGTTGGCATGAGCCTCAGAAACGAACTTAGAGGACCTAAACAAAACGTCGACGATTGGTTCAAGTACGTACTAATATTTATGCGATCGTAATTTGAGCTTAATTTCTATGTACAGTTGGTTTAATTTGAATTGCACCTAGCGGGAAACTTTTGCATGCATTTTTTCATGTTTTCCTATTCGATGCATGAGTTAATGTGTGTGTAAGAGAGCACGCTATTCAGTATCTTATTCTGTAATATTGGAATCAGTGTTTTTAGTTTTTACCTTCAATGGCATACGTTACATTAAAAGTTTTTTTTTTTTTTTTGGGAGAAAAGTAGCACAACTAATGTACTAAGAAAATAATGGACATGAGTTAAAGCACATATAAATAAGTGGTAAAGTGGCTTTTGGAGTCACGGTTTTTTTTTCCGGTTTTTCCTAAAGACAATTTAGGACTTCAAAGAAACTATCTACAACAGCCCCAAGAACTATACTTCGTTTAACCAAAATAAAAATTAAATTATGTGTTATATTGTAGGGTAAACAATTATATGTGGTACATTTAATTTGATTAAGAAAAAAGTAGGAATTGTAGTTTATTTGTCTTCATATATGTACATATATGCATGTAGGTACATGCAACAAGGGGCCGAAGCAGTTCACGAAGCGAACCCCAATGTACTTGTAATCCTTTCTGGCCTCAGTTATGACACCGACCTCTCATTTGTCCGATCGCGACCCGTAAACCTAACTTTCACTAGAAAACTGATATTCGAGATCCATCGATACTATTTCACAAACGCAAACACATGGAGTTCCAAAAACCCGAACGACGCATGCGGCGAGATTCTAAAAAGCATAGACGATGGAGGAGGTTTCAACCTCCGGGACTTCCCTGTGTTTCTTAGTGAGTTTGGAATCGATTTGAGAGGCAAAAATGTCAACGATAATCGGTATATCGGGTGTCTACTAGGTTGGGCGGCAGAAAATGACGTAGATTGGTCGATTTGGACACTTCAAGGAAGTTATTATCTCAGAGAAGGTGTGGCCGGAATGAGCGAGTATTATGGTGTGTTGGATTCCGATTGGATTCGTGTTCGAAACCGAAGTTTCATGCAAAGATTGTCTCTGATTCAATCTCCGCTTCAAGGTATACATTCTATTTGTTTTTGAAATACAAATTTATTTTATCAATTGAAATCATAGTAATTTTAGAGTTTGCAATCGTCATCAAGTAAATCAATTTGGTCGGTATTTCACAACCATATATTTTGTTTTTGTGTTTTTTTTTCTCCTTCAATTCATACAAGTACACTATTAGATTTAAAAACACGATTATAATACAACATCAATATTAGTAGAAGCTACTAGATTAGAAACTATGATCTATCAACCATTAGACTTATAACACTTTAAACTACATAATTATATTGAGATTTCATTTCTTAAAATTGCATTTCACATTTGTAATTCTCAAAAAGATACATTTTATCAACTATCATTCATATTTATAAAATTGCGTGGATATTATATTCGCCTATTTTTCGCTACATTCTAACCTTTATAGATAAATATGTGTAGAAAGTAAAAAGCTATAATTCATAAAAACAATATTTTCTTAGTTTTAGTAACTTAATTTACTTAGATGTTAGGTGCAATGTATTTTTAAATTATATAAAAATGTTTATGCTTGTTCATTAGATATATTTCATTAACATCTCACTATTCTTAACTTGGTTTACCAGGACCGGGCCATCAAACCAAAGTCTACAATCTTGTTTTTATCCGTTAACCGGACTTTGCATGCTACAAAATGTCTTAGATTCAACCAAGGTCATTCTCGGTCAATGTAATGAATCTCAACCATGGAGCTACACGCCTGAAAACACCCTGAAACTCAAAGACAAGTCTCTGTGCTTAGAGAATACAGGACTAAATGCGCCGGTTAAGCTCAGTGAGTCGAGTTGTACGAGCCCTGATTTGTCGAAATGGCAGACTATTTCAGCCTCTAATATGCTCTTAGCTGCGAAGTCAACCAATAACTTGTTTTGTCTTGACGTGGATGAAGAAAATAACATAATGGCAAGTTATTGTAAGTGTGTGAACGGCGAAGACAGCTCGTGTGATCCAATGAGTCAGTGGTTTAAGATTGTTAAAGTTAGTAAATAATGAGGTTTAAATATAGATTATTAATCTCATATTCAGATAACGATAAGAAGTTTCAAAAAATAAAAAAATACTCCCTCCGTTTCATTTTATAAGATGTTTTGATTTATTTCACGAGATTTAAGAAAATAATAAATACAAACAAAATCTCATTTAATAATTAACTAAAAATATAACTCAACCAATCATATATAAAACTACGGAATATAAAAAGACAAAAGTATCAAATCACATTAAAACCTGCATAGAAACTAGTAAAACATCTTATAAAATGAAACAAAAATATTTCTCTTAAAAATCATATATAATGAAACGGAGGGAGTAACGATTAAGTACGTGAAAAAAAAGAGAGTTGTAAGCCTTATTTATTATATACTAGAAAAAGTCCACGCGTTGCGTGGAAAAAACTATCTACTTAAATTTTAAATTTATTTTACTGTATATAAGTGATATTTAAGAAATATTTCCCAAGTTATCTTTTAAAAAATCATAATATGAAATTATATGATGTAAAGACAAAAAATATGTTTTATCTTATTATTTATGTTTGACAAAAATAACAAATTCTTTGTAATTGACTTGAAATTAAATAAGTGATTTTTTTTCTTATTTATGTTTGAAGCAATGTATTTTACACTTATATACAGCAAAATAAGTGAATTATATGGGCAATTTAGTGTTGAATTATAATTAATAAATAAATGGAAAGATTAACTTTGGAAGGTTAGGAATTAAAATTATGGGTGTTGCATGTTTTTAAATTTGGTTGAATTAGAATTGATTCACAACTAATGGAGAAATCAATTTGATTCCAAAATTATTAATAAGCAGTCCATTTAAAAAACATTGGGTTTGATCGTTATTAGTGTTATATAAATTCATTTAATTAAATATATTCCACATTACAATAAAATAAAAATAATTGGCATTTCAAAACATTTCCTACTTCTGTGAATGACTTTTAGAAAAAAAATTTATTAGTGGATTATATATCTTTCTTTCTCTGATATGTACAAGTGTCTTTAGTAGTCCAGTGACTCTTTTACACTTAAATTACCAAGGTTTGCTGAGTTCGAATCCTAGAAGAAACATTTTAATTTTTTTTTTTAAATAAAGATTTGTAAAGAAAAAGGTGACACGTGTCGTCTTGTCAGAGCTTGTTAACTTTTGTAAACCTTAAAATATTATAAAGATATGTTGAATCTAGTGTACTGCAATTATTATTTACTATAAACCTATTCCAAAAGTAAATTTATTTCCAATTAGATTTTGACATGTGTTAATTATTATGTTTGACGCATCAAGTTTTATATAATAAGATATGTCTTGGTTTTTCTTTTTTTCTTCAAACAAATTTTTTTTCTTTTTTCTTTACCTATTTTAGATGAAATAGGTTTTAAGATTTATCAATATTAATTAATACAATTCAAATAGAGTTAGGTTTACATACCCAAATCTTTATGGATTATAATTTTTTTTCTTTATATAATTTTTTTTTGTTCTCTCAATCTTCTCACCAAACAATTTTAAATTTTAACAATCTCTTGTACAAACTTTATTTTAGCTTTTTATTAGAAAGATAACATCAATTATTCTCTTTTTTGATAGGTGAGATACATTACAGCGATCTATTTTAGTTTGTGAGATTAATAAAAGCATACTAACTTTATTTTGTTTTGATCTATTTTTTAAAACATAAATATCATTACATCAATGATTACTAAAAAAAAAAGAAGTATTTAGCATTATATTATAGGATGTCTTATCCAAAAGTAGGAGGTAATATTTTTAAAAAAACTAATGAATTTATAGGGATGGATTTTCTATTATTTGAGAAATAGGTTAGCATATTTTTATTTTATATGAATGAGAATGTGAATACAATATATTTTTATTTTAATGCAGAAAAAAATACTATTCAAGACTTTGTGCATCATTCGCTTCTTGCTAAATAAGGAAAGCAATTGTGTGAATAAATTCTTATTGAAATATTTACTTTTAGTTTATAATTAAAAATATGAGATTCAATTCGTTAAAATTTTGGGAAAATAGATATTTGAGTAGTTACATAATTAGAAAACAATCAAGATAAAAGGGTAATTTTAAAATTTATTTGACATCAACGTTTTGATTTTATTTTGTTTACTTCATGAGTGATTTAAATTTATTTTTTACTTTTTCATTTTGACTTTCTACAAGTTATAAAATACTATGTATAATAATTTTTTTATTGTAAACGCGCATATATGCGAGTCCTTTCACCTAGTATATATTAAACCAAGTAACCAACAATGAGTCAAAATTTTAATAGAGAAAATCTAAGTATGCAGTGACTTTTTTTTTAATTGTCTAATATTTTTTGTGTTATTTTTTTTAATCGTTTGAATTATCATATAGATATTACAATCATCATTAGACTAATTTGATCTATTTGATCTAATCCTATTATAATGATACTCAACTACTCAAGACTTTGTGCATCATTCGCTTCTTGCTAAATTAGGAAAGCAATTGTGTGAAAAAATTCTTATTTAAATATTTACTTTTAGTTTATAATTAAAAATATAAGATTCAATTCGTTAAAATTTTGGATCAATAGATATTTGAGTAGTTACATAATTAGGAAATAATCAAGATAAAAGGTAAGTTTTAAAATTTGTTTGATATCAACGTTTTGATTTTATTTTGTTTACTTCATGCGTGATTTAAATTTATTTTTTACTTTTTCATTTTTGACTTTCTACAAGTTATAAAATACTATGTATAATAATTTGTTTTATCATAAACCCGCATATATGTGAATCCTTTCACCTAGTATATATTAAACCAACAATGAGTCCAAATTTTAATTGAGAAAATCTAAGTATGCAGTGACTTTTTTTTAATTGTCTAATATTTTTTGTGTTACTTTTTTTTAATCGTTTGAATTATCATATAGATATTACAATCATTATTAGACTAATTTGATCTATTTGATCTAATCCTATTATGATGATACTCAACTACATGTTGTCTATGCGATTAAGGTGAACAGCTTCACATAGGCCTCCATGATGCAGCAGCTCTCCATGTATGACACCTCCCATGATGGACAAGCTCTCCTCAACGAACGGCTCTGCATGTACGACATCTTCTATGATGGACAGACTCTCCCCGACCAACGGCTCTACATGTACGACATCTCCAACGATGGACATGGTCTCCCTGGACGACTCTGAAACTTCTGAAAAGCGCTTTTCTTTAATCTGCAAGAAATTTGTATTGTCTGGGATTCGAACCCAAACCTGATTTAGAAGCCTTTAAACCCTTGACCATTGGGCCAAGGGGTTTCAACATATTTTTTGTGTTATAATATATACTTTTGTGGTATACTATTACATGATTTAGATAAATAATTAGATCTACATTTATTTGCCTTTGTGTAATTAAAATAAATTTTTTTTAAGATGAATTATTTTTGGAATTGTTTTTTAAGGGAAAATTTGAAAACTTTTATAATTGCTTTAAAGAAAACACATTGAATGAATTAATGTATATGTAGAACCCAAAGAAATTATTTTTTCTTATTTGTATGATAATTATTGTAGGTTTGCTAACATCTCAATATTTATATAATATATATTTTTTGAAAAAACTAATGAATTTTGTCATAGTATTAAATGATTCTAAAAGTGAAGATTGTGTATAATCTTGAAAGATATTCTACACAATTATGTTTCATTATATGGATTGTATCATTAATGTGGAGTGTTTGGATAATAATATAGTAGATGATTAATAATAGTATAAATTTATTAACTAAAAAATAGAAAAAAAATAAGAGTTTGACACATCATCAAAATGATACCAAAGTGTTTTTTTTTTAATATATAGAGGATACCAATTTAATAAGTAAAATAGCCATGTCATCTTTGATTGAAAGGAAATTAGACAAAAAATTTATTGACCACTACTATTGGTCATAAATTTTTGACAAGTTTTTGACCACTTGGATGGGTCATAACTTTAGAACCACTTTCTTTATTCCAAAATTTATTTCCAACCAGCATTTTTTTACGAACCAAAATTGGTAAAAAAAAAAAAAAAAAGTCAAAAGTCATTGTTTTTACCAATTTCTAACTGATGGTCAAAGTTTGAATGTTTTCCTCCCAAATCACGAAAAAGCTTATTAGCATAAATACCAGAAATTAATTCAACTTTACTTAGGGGGTGTATTAAACATGGAATTTGCAATGATTTAATTGTAGTTGAGTTTTAAATGGTTTTGGGTGATTTAGAGAAATTATTGTGATTTTAACTAAAATCCCACCTAAAACAATGGGATTTGCTTGGTCTCATTTTTAACTAAGTAATCCCACCAAAACACATTAAAATCACAATAACTCTTTTCAAATCCATTGTTTAAAACATGTCCATTAACAGTAGATTTTGAAGTGGATTTGAAAATCACAAGTTCAATAACACTGGATTTGTAAAAAGTTAAATTCATGTTTGAATAAATACAAATCACACCAAATTCCATGTTGAATACACCCCCATAAATCATTTTCTGTATAAATATAACTCTTCCAAATGATCCACCAACACCAAAAAAAAAATTAAAAAATAACAAAAAACAAAATTTTCTAAGTACATATAACATGAAGACAATGAAAGAGCTAAAACGCATGTTTTGCTTCATCATCTTCTTCTCCTTCATCACAAATAACATGGCATATCCTCTCTCTACAAACTCGCGTTGGATCATCAACGAAAAAGGGCAAAGAGTGAAGCTGGCGTGTGTGAATTGGCCATCGCATTTGCAGCCCGTGGTAGCGGAAGGACTGAGCAAGCAGCGTGTTGAGGACGTGGCCAAGAAGATAGTGTCAATGGGTTTCAATTGTGTTAGGTTAACTTGGCCACTTGATTTGGCTACAAATGAGACATTGGCTAATAATGTTACTGTGAGACAATCTTTTCAAAGTCTTGGTCTTCATGATGACATTTCTGGTTTCCAAACCAAGAACCCCATCCATGATTGATCTTCCCCTCATTGAAGCTTACAAGGTATGATAGTATATACTTTACAAGGTATGATAGTATATACTCCCTCCGTTTTATTTTATAAGATATTTTGATTTATTTTACGAGGATTAAAAAAATAATAAATACAAACAAAATTTCATTTAATAATTAACTAAAAATATAACTCAACCGATCATATATAAGACTAGGGAATTTAAAAGGACAAAAATATCAAATCATATTAAAATCTCCATAGAAACTAGTAAAACATCTTATAAAATGAAACAAAAATATTTCTCTTAAAAATCTTATATAATGAAACGGTGGGAGTAATTTCTTGGATGTCTTTTGTTTGGATAATGGAAACGAACCGAACAAATCTAGCTAAGAATTTATGCTTACTAGCTGTAGTTTTTTTTATTTCTAAATTATCAAAACTTAAACTCGTATAATATTATTATATATTAACAAATTTAAGCTTGATAAAAATAAAAATAAAAACCTTTTAAATAACAATCACTAGAATTTTTTTAATGTTTTTTTACTCTTGTTCTCATGAAATTACATCGGTATACTAGCGGTAGTTGATTTAGACACAACAAAAATCTGTAGTTTTTGTTAGTGTTTGCGCATATAAATCTCATAGTGTTCTATCAATATAACGGTTGGGTTTTAATCAATACCAAATCTACCGTAAAATCACTCATTTCCTTTGAAACAAATTTGTTTTTTTTTTTTTTTTTTTTTGCAGGATGTGGTAGCTAAGTTGGGAAACCAAAATGTGATGGTGGTGTTGGATAACCACGTCACCAAGCCAGGATGGTGTTGTGGCTCCGACGATGGCAACGGGTTCTTTGGCGATACTTTCTTTCACCCTGCCACATGGATCGCTGGTTTGACCAAGATAGCCACGACCTTTAAAGGAGCTCCGAATGTCGTTGGCATGAGCCTCAGAAACGAACTTAGAGGACCTAAACAAAACGTGGACGATTGGTTCAAGTACGTATTATTATTAATTTGAGTTTATTTTCTATGTACAATTGGTTTATTTTTTCATGTTTTCCCATTCGATACATGTGTTAATGTGTATGTGTGATCGCGCTATTCAATATCTTATCTGTAATATTGGAATCAATGTTTTTACCTTTAATGGCATACGTTACATTAAAAGTTTATTTTCTTGGGAGAAAGTACAAGTTACAACATAGTATAATTAAGAAGAAAACAATGGACATGAGTTACAGCACTTATAAATAAGTAGTAAAGTGGCTTTTGGGGTTACGGTTTAAAAAAAATTCCTTGTTTGCTTTCCGGTTTTTCTTAAAGACAATTATGATTCATGAACGTGTGGGATTTTACTGTTTAACCTACAACCAGTAACAGAAAAATATATCTATAATCAAAATACTTTGATTATAGATATATTATGAAATTAATCTATAAGTGAGGGAATTTCACTTAGTTTAACCAAAAAAAAATGAAATTATGTGTTATATTATATGTAGTAGATTTGTATTAATAATTTGATCAAGAAAAAAGTAAGAATCGCAGTTTATTTGTCTCTATGCATGTAGGTACATGCAACAAGGGGCCGAAGCAGTTCACGAGGCAAACCCCAATGTACTTGTAATCCTTTCTGGCCTCACTTACGACACCAACCTATCATTTGTCCGATCACGACCCGTAAACTTAACTTTCACTGGAAAACTCGTATTCGAGATCCATCGATACTCTTTCCCAGATAATAACACATGGAGTACCAAAAACCCTAACGACGCATGCGGGGAGATTCTAAAAAGCATCGACGATGGAGGCGGTTTCAACCTCCGGGACTTCCCCGTGTTTCTTAGTGAGTTTGGAATCGATTTGAGAGGTAAAAATGTCAACGGTAATCGGTATATCGCATGTCTATTAGGTTGGGCGGCAGAAAATGACATAGATTGGTCGATTTGGTCGCTTCAAGGAAGTTATTATCTCAGAGGAGGTGTGGTCGGAATGAACGAGTATTATGGTGTGTTGGATTCGGATTGGGTTCGTGTTCGAAACCAAACTTTCATGCAAAGATTGTCTCTGATTCAGTCCCGGCTTCAAGGTATATATTCTATGTTTTTGAAACACAAATTTATTTTATCAGTTGAAACCAATCTAATTTTAGATTTTCATTAATCGTCATCAAGTATATAATCAAACATCAATATTAGTAGAAACCACTAGATTAGAAACTCTGATTTATCAACCAATATATACTCATATACATCAATTTAAAATTACATATATAATTATATTGAGATTTCATATCTTAAAATGACATTTTTTTATTTATCAACTATTATTCACATTTAAGTTCGCGTGAATATTAATTTGTTCGCCTATATTTTGCTAGAGTCAAGTCTGTAGAAATAAATATGTGTACAAACAAAGCTATATATACTTCACAAAGACAATATTTTTTAGATTTAGTAACTTTATTTACTTAGGTGTTGCTTGCAATGTATTTTAAAATTATATAGAAATGTGTATGCTTGTTCATTAGACATATTTAATTAACATGTCACTTTTCATAACTTGGTTTATCAGGACCGGGGCCTCAGACCAAAGTCTACAATCTTGTTTTTCACCCGTTAACCGGACTTTGCATGCAACAAAATGTCTTAGATCCAACCAAAGTCATTCTCGGTCAATGTAATGAATCTAAACCATGGAGCTACACGCCTAACAATACCCTCACACTCAAAGACAAGTCTCTGTGTTTAGAGAACACCGGACCAAATGCACCGGTTAAGCTCAGTGAATCGAGTTGTTCGAGCCCTGATTTGTCGAAATGGCAGATCATCTCAGCCTCTAAAATGCTCTTAGCTGCGAAGTCAACCAATAACTCGCTTTGTCTTGACGTGGATGAAGACAATAACATCATGGCTAATAAGTGTAAGTGTGTGAACGGCGAAGACAGCTCGTGTGATCCGATGAGCCAATGGTTAAAGATTGTTAAAGTTAGTAAATAAGGAGGTTTAAATATAAATTATTAATTTCACATTTATATAACGATTAAGTAATATAATTCGTAAAAAAAAAAAAAGGAAGCCTTATTTATTATATGTTGAATCTAGTGTGATGAAATTATTATTTACTATAAACCTGTTCCAAAAGTAAAGTAAAAAAAAATCTTATATATATTAATTGAGGAGACACTAAGAGTTTAAAATCTTAGGTGTCACTCATAGAGACATTATAAGTAAAAAAATCATATGTGTCATCCTAGGAGTGTTTTAAGGGTTAATTAACATTCTATTAAAAATTAAATATAATAACACATTTCTATATTAATATTGTAAACTTTATTTTGTTATATACTTTTACCAAATATAAACTAATTACTTGGCAGGAACAATACTTCTCATAAATTTCCTTAGAACAATACTTGCTAACTATCATAATATTTTCCATATAATATTTTCGAAAAGCATATGATCCCATATAATATTTTTCGTACAAAATTTCTAACATAATATTTATATCTAACTTTCCTTTTTTCAAACCTAACATAACACTACCATCACCATTTTTCTATATATGTAAGCTAACAAACAAAATAACACATATCTAACAAACACTTTTTTTACGGTATGTGAACTTTTTCTCTTTGTTTTTGATGTGTTAATATTGTTTTTGATAAATATTAATCTACTATCTTACATGTGATTATAGGAAAAGTTATATAATTGCCACTATGGAAAAGTCAAATGATCTTAAAGATTGTGGTTTTACGATCAACAATGGTGTGTGTAAGTAATTGTTCAAATTAGATTATCTTATTTATAATCACATAAATGGATTAATTATATGCCAAGAATGTATTAAGTTTTTTCTCCATCTCTTATTGTAGATGTGTGCGACCAAACCGATGCTATAAAATACTTATTTGAGTATATTCAAAAAGGACAAGATCGAGTAATACCCACAACCGAGAAAAGTAAGATTGCTAAAGATGGCAAACACGATGAAAAGGATGTTCAAGCTAAAGACCACAAGTCTTTGCTCCACGATTGGAGGTTATACAATACGCAATTCTTTTTTCAATACAAACACTCTACGCAGTTTTGTGTGGTCAAAAAATAGTGTAATTCCTTCAAGACACTCAGAAACGTTGGTCTCTATTTACCTCGACCTGTATTTTCTCATGGACAATTGTACGTGGCACTATCAAGAGTAAAGTCTAAGGAGGGATTGAAGATTTTGATCACAGACAAGTATGATAATCCGCAGAAGAAGACTATGAATGTTGTTTTAAGGAGATTTACTAAACAAAAGTAAGTAATCATGAAGTATAAGCAGACCTGCAGTTAAAGAAATGGAAACAGGAGATGCACTAGATCAAAACTTTGAATCAAAGAATTCACATACGTTTTTTGCCTTTTAATTGATTTTGCTTTAATTTGTTGGTTTTTGGTGTTGGTTTTTTAGTTATTATTGAACATATCTTAGTTACACATTTGATTATTTATTTTCAATAAACGGTTCAAGAACAAAGGTTTGAAACTATTTATTGTCTACATATTTTAGATCAAAAATCGTATATTTTTTTATCTACTATATCTAATATAATCCTGCACTTGGTGCGGATCAAAATCTAGTATTGTATTAATACCAACATTAATCCCTGATCTTTTCGACTTTTCCTATCACACAACCAGCTCTCTGGTTCGATACCAAAATCACTAGACAACCTCGATTTTTACCGGATCGATCTCTCCTCGAACAAGATCAAAGGTGATGCTTCTATAATGTTTGGAGCCAACAAAACGACATGGTACATTGAGTATGCCATATTCACAAATGAACATGTTTTAACTTTCTACAAACCAACACTTTTTCAAAAACTATATATAGTGTATTCTTAGCGAAACCGTCTCAAAATATTCATAACCCGTATTTACTATTTTATTAGATGCATATCTGTTATGTGAATATATAATATATACATACTTTTGAATATAGATTCCAATTTATATACATCTATTAACAAATTTTAAGAGCTATTTTTTTCTGAACCAGTATCATTCAAATACTCCCAACACATAACGATAAGAGAAGGCATATTGCATTATATTCGCCACCGACGTCTTGACTATTAAGGTTCCTTTCAAATCAAAATATCTCTTTCAATAGTCTCTATATATCACCACATGCACCCTGAACAAAAAACTCCAAATCAACACCCAAAACCAAACACCATGGATAAGACAACGACCGCACTTCTTTTCTCGCTCTTATTCTTGTTCACACTCCTCACAACCTCTTTATCTAAAGATCTATGTAACAAAGATGATAAAAGTACCCTCCTCAAGATCAAGAAATCTCTAAATAACCCTTATCACCTCGCCTCGTGGCACCCCGAAAGCGACTGTTGCTCATGGTACTGCCTCGAGTGCGGCGACGCCACCGTTAACCACCGTGTCATCTCCCTGACCATATTCCGCGCCCAAAACTCCGGTCAGATCCCGCCTGAAGTCGGAGACTTACCGTATCTTCAGACGCTTGTCTTCCGCAAAATCACTAACCTCACCGGTCAAATCCCACCAACCATAACCAAGCTCAAGAACCTCCGTTTTCTCTGGCTTAGCTGGACCAATCTAACCGGCCCGGTTCCTGAATTTCTAAGTCAGCTCATGGATCTTGACTACTTAAACCTTTCTTTCAATGACTTGTCTGGTTCCATACCAAGTTCTCTCTCTTTATTACCTAAACTTGAGTATATTGATATTAGTAGGAACAAGCTTACAGGTGAATAACTAAACTAACTCTCTTTGTCTCTATTAGTCATTGATTAAATATGATTATCAAAATGTAATTTCTCTAACCTTACATTTTAAAAAATTTCAATTATAGGTCCAATACCAGAGTCATTTGGGTCGTTTCAAGGAAAAGTCCCTGACCTTTTCCTATCACATAACCAGCTCTCTGGTTCGATACCAAAATCACTTGGCAACCTCGATTTCTCTCGGATGGATTTCTCCCGGAACAAGCTCAATGGCGATGCTTCAATGTTGTTTGGAGCCAACAAAACGACATGGTCTATTAATTTATCAAGAAACATGTTCCAATTCGATCTCACCGAGATTAAGATCCCTAGGACACTTGGTATCTTGGACTTGAATCATAATGAGATCACGGGGAATATTCCGGCTCAATGGACCGAAACTCCTCTTCAGGTCTTCAATGTTAGCTACAACAAGTTATGTGGACTCATCCCCAATGGAGGGAGTTTTCAAAAAATTGATTCTTCTTCCTATTTTCACAATAAGTGTTTGTGTGGTGCACCTCTTGAGAGCTGCAAGAAATTCTAATTGCTTAATAACAACATCAACTAAACTTGTGTTTGATGAAATCATATTCATAGTACACTTCCAAATGTTAAATGAAAATGAGACATAATCAAATATAAGGACCATTTCATTCCAAATATTACAAAGTCAATCAAATAAATCCAACTATATATATACACACACACACACACACATATACATACATGTTAGCGGTAAAAGAAAGAACACAGAGAAACCAATGGGAAGAAGATTCATCTTCTTCATCTCCACCTTTCTTCTTCTGTTCATCAACATCAACTTCACCTTCGCTTTACCTCTCTCCACAAACTCACGATGGATCGTTGACGACGGCAACAACGGCCGGCGCGTGAAGCTCACGTGCGTCAACTGGCCGTCGCATCTGGAAACTGCGGTTGCGGAAGGGTTAAGCAAACAGCCGTTAGATTCGATCGCCGAGAAAATCGTATCGATGGGTTTCAATTGCGTTAGATTGACTTGGCCTCTCTATTTAGCTACCGATGAATCTTTCTCTGGTGTTATGACTGTGAGATAATCTCTTCGCAAGTTTGGTCTTTTTGGAGCTGTTTCTGGGTTTCAAGTTAATAACCCATCAATTCTTGATCTTCCCCTTATCAAAGCTTTCCAGGTACTAAAAAAAATCGATTTTCCCGGAAAAAAAGCTTTGACCTTTTTTTCAGAATTTTCCCGGAAAGTTCTTGGATCCCAGAATAGTCAGTAATATTAGAGAAATGTTTCTTCTTTTTTACTGGGTTTCCTGAATATGTAGGAGAAATCGAGCATTTTATGCTCGATTTATTGTCTGATTAGTGATTACTCTTCTCTTCAACATTTTCCCGGGAAAGTTTTGGCCTTTTCAGAATTTTCCCGGAAAGATTTTGACTTTTGTCTTCTTGGATCCCAGAATAGTCAGTATTATTAGAGAAATGTTTCTTCCTTTTTACTGGGTTTCTTGAATATGTAGGATAAATCGAGCATTGATGCTAAAGTTTGAGTTTTTATTCTCTGCGTAGTCTTCTCTTCAACATTTTTCCTGGAAAGTTTGAGTTTTTCTTGTTAAGTTGTTGATTTAGTCTATTAGATTGGAATTCTTGATAGTCAATTAAGGTTTGAGGATTAAGAAAGATGAGAGTTTTGTGTTGTTCTTATTCTTAAAACAGGAAGTGGTTTCTTGTCTTGGAAACCATAGAGTAATGGTGATCTTAGACAATCACATAAGCCAACCTGGTTGGTGTTGCAGTGACAATGATGGAAACGGGTTTTTCGGCGATAAACATTTAAATCCTCAAGTTTGGATCAAAGGGTTAAAGAAAATGGCATCAATGTTTGCTAATGTTTCATCAAATGTTGTTGGTATGAGTCTAAGGAATGAGCTTAGAGGACCTAAACAGAACATCAATGATTGGTACAAGTATATGCAAAAAGGCGCTGAAGCGGTCCACTCAGTGAATCCGGATATTCTTGTCTTTGTCTCGGGTTTAAATTACGAGACAGACTTATCGTTTCTCCGAGAGAGACCATTTGAAGTTAGCTTTAAGAGGAAAGTTGTGTTTGAGATACATTGGTATGGTTTTTGGAATTCTTGGGAAGGAGAAAACTTGAACAAGATTTGCGGGAGAGAAACCGAAAACATGATGAAAATGTCGGGTTTCCTACTCGAGAAAGGGATTCCGTTGTTTGTTAGCGAGTTTGGTGTTGATCAAAGAGGGACTAATGGGAATGACAATAGGTTTCTAAGTTGCTTTCTGACTGTAGCAGCGGATCTTGATTTAGATTGGGCGATATGGACACTTGCGGGAAGCTATTACGTAAGAGAGAAAAGAATCGAATACGATGAAACTTATGGAGTTTTGGATTGGAATTGGTCTAACGTAAGGAACTCAACAATGTTGCAAATGATTTCTTCAATTCAATCTCCTTTTCAAGGACCAGGTTTAATGGAAACTCATCCAAAGAAGATAATGTTCCATCCTGCAACGGGACGTTGTGTCGTGAGGAAATCGTTGTTTCAACTAAAACTCGGTTCTTGCGATAAACCAGAAAGTTGGAGACTTTCTTCTCGTCGAGTTTTAGCACTAAGAGAAGAACAAATCTTCTGCTTAAAAGCTTACGAGAAGGTAAAGTCCGCGAAACTGCGTGTGTTTTTCTCGGGTTATTACTGTTCGAAATGGAAACTTATGACCGAATCAAAGATGCAGATTTCGTCGGTTACAAGAAGTGGAAATGCTGTTTGTTTGGATGTTGATTCGGAGAATAACAACATTGTGACGAAAAGCTGCAAATGTTTAAAAGGAAACTCGAGCTGCGATCCAAGAAGCCAGTGGTTTAAGCTTGTTACTAGCACGAGAAGCCGGTTAAAACCAAAACCTTTCCTTCAAATTAGTCCAAAGAAGACATTTCTCAGTCTAATAAGGTAATCAAGGTACTCACTAGGATGTTTAAATCCGGTTTTCAGTTCGGTTTTCGGATTATTTTGAAACCGAGTTGGTTTATTTTCTTTTCGGTTTGGTTTTTGAATCGATTTAATCGGATTGGACACATCTAGCTTTCAGAGTGCCGAAATGTTTATAATATCATACAAGTTTTTTTCCAATTTAAGTGAGGTAATGTACCTTTTGGTTTCAGTTCTTGCTTTGTATAACATTTTAATCTGCATTACATATAATATACACACTGTACATTTTACTAACAAAGATTATTTATGTTATATTTGCCACAATCAAATATTTTAGTAACAAGTTAAATGGAACATTTTAGTACTTATTTCTCCTCAAGAGATCTCGGCTTGATTCTGACCTTAAGACCATGTTTCATATACAAAGTCGTCGTAAGCCGCCGAATAACAACGTGATCTTGATCAACCATGATCGAAGCAGCAACCATTTTCATTTGCAAGTAAGCAAATGTTTTCCCTAAACAAATCCTTGGACCGGCGTTGAAGACGACGTATTTAAAATGATCATCGCTAACATATTGCCCTCCTTGTATCCATCTCTCCGGTTTATACATTTCACAGTCTTTTCCCCATATCGATTCCATCCTTCCCATCGCATAGATCGAGAAGTAAACTCGCGAACCTTTTGGCAAAAATGTTCCATCCGGAAACACGTCTTCTTCGACCGCTTGTTTCATTTCCATCGGAATTGGTGGATAGAGTCTAAGAGACTCCGATAACGCGGCTTGTAGATAAACCATTTCGTTAAGTTCTTGGACCGTAAACCGACATAAATCCTCTGTTTCTCTTTGGCTCAAGATTTCTCTTATTTCTTCAAGGATCTTGTTTTCGACTTCCGGATGTTTTGTAACCAACCAGAAGAACCAAGTAAGCGCAACAGAACTCGTGTCCCGTCCCGCTAATATAAAGCTTATACAAAACTGTCTGAAAAACTTAACGGTAAATCAATCATTTTCATCGCCTCTTTTATGACTTTCGATTTGTATTAGCCTCGAGAGTACATCGGATTTGTTATTCGCTAACGTTCCTTCTTCTTTAAGCATCATAATCCGATCCACGACCATTTTATCGACAAACCCGTGAACCGTCTCAACGGCTTTCCTCATCCCTTTCTCGTACCCGATATTGAAAAACTTCATCGGTTTCCATAAAAACGGCGGAATCATAAACCGAAACAGAGTTGACTCTGTTGCTTCTTCAAACGCTTTCGCAAACGCAACTTCGGGTAGATCATCATCTAAACTCCCCGGATCATCGCCGAAACCCGCGATACAAACGTTATCAAACGTTAACCGTAAAAGAATCTCTTGAAGATCGAAAGCTTCTTTCGACTTTGCAAAAATCTCCAAAACTTTCAAAAGCTTCCTTTGTACCAAATCTTTCGTCGTCTCAAACGAATGTTCGACAAATCGAGTAGAATGCATCTCGGTTATAATAATCCGTCTTTGTTCTTTCCAAGATTCTGTTGGGAATGTCTTGAAATCATTTGTACTTTACTCTAGTTAAAGTTGAAATGTCAAGGTTTGACAATTGTATAATATTAGATGGTTATAATGTTTTGCTAGAAGCCGCTTATAACTTATGGGCTTGAAAGCCCATTACTAATATAATACAATCCTATAGGGTCACACACCTAAGCAAACTAGATCATTAATAAATTAGGTTTTAATAATAATACAACATATATATATTATATGATATATATATATATATATATTTGTATTGATATATTTGGAATATATGTTATATATATGAGATATACATATATAGTAATATATATATATATATATGATATAAGTGGACGTGAAGCATAAAAGGAAAAAGGTAATTATGATTACTTCCTCTCCACGTAATGGTTTCGTGAATGGGTTTAGGCCCATTAAGATCACGTACACTATATATATAGACATTGTTATGTTAATGCGATTAACCTAAGCTACGATTAAAACCCTAAAAGTAAAAGACGAACAGTTCGTCAATACGTTTTGAGATTTAGATCTCTACGGCACTAGCATCCCGTTCGATCTAGTTTGTGTGCGTGTGGATACCGATAGAGGCACGACGTTTGAAGTGCTATACAACCTTGATCAGTTTAAATTTATCTTTCCGCTGCAATTGATCCAGGTATATCAAAAACTCTGTAGTCTAGATTTGATTCAATATTTACACGCATCCTGGAAATTGAATTCGAATTAATATTTATAAAGTGTTATAAACCGGTACGAATTCCAACAGTGGTATCAGAGCGTACGTGTATAATATTGAAATTGGTCTAGTTTAATATATGATATTATTTTAATCATGTTCGATTGTTTGATTTTGATATTTGGTAATATGTATATCGATACATATATGCTGCATCGTTCGATATATTAATATCGATGTGTCTATTAAGTGTTTTACTAATATAATATAAATACAAACATCTTGTGGATGATTATTATGATACCTTGGAACATGTATAAATTTGTGAAATTTATTTGTTGAAACATGCTCATGATAATGTATAGAATTGGGTTTCAGTTGCTGGAACATGTAAACTATAATTCGATTATAGAGTTTTACAGTGTTCGATCATTGTCCGAGTAATAATCTATGTGAAAAGGTTTCACTGTGTAATTATTAGATATACACGTAAACTGTAATTTGATTACATGTGATTACTGTGTATGCATGGACTAATGTGTTTGTTATTTATCATGCATGATTGATTTAATAATATTATATGCATGCGATTGATTGAGAATCTCGTTCGCATGTGTTTGGTCACTGTTGCTAATCGTATTACTAAATCAAATCAAAGTCCCTCGATCCAAAGTCCGTGCTAACGGTTGATTTGAGTTTTCGATTAACGGCACAGTTGTAAAAGGATCCAGAACCTCTGAGATTCAATCCGAATTAATCATGAGAATAATTAATGACTTTAATTTGATTAAGGAAATTTAATTATTAACGATCCAATTATATACATATTAGATATGTGTTATATATATTTTATATATGATATAAAATTATGATATAAATATAAATTGGGTTAAAAATTAATTCCTCAATTTAATATCAAGTATTTTTTATGCCTCCCCAATCTTTACAACTGTCAAGGCTTATTTCGTTGTGCGATGGGTCTGTCAAGCAGGGTGTCCACTTCTACATAAGTGAGGCAGATGGTAATGGTTACCATATGAATTGAGATTGGTTTACTTGACTAGGCCATCAAAATGGTTTTGGGCTTAGAGGTATAGGTTGGATTAGACATAAGATGTCATCTAACAACCAAGAGTTATATTTGATATAATTAGCAAAGTTGTTGCTTACCTAAATAGCTAGTATTCAGGCGATGAGCCAAAGCTCACTTGAATTCTAGTAAAATAAGGATCTTGGATCATTATATTCATTTGAGGAAACATTGTTTTGAATATAATGCGAGTTTTCTTAATTGTTAAGATTTCTCATTTCCTGAACATCATAACTAAAAAATTTTCTTTTCTTTTTACTAGTTATGTCTAAAACCCCTCATCAGAACTCTTTCTCGTTGCGATCCGTCCTTGAGAAGGACAAGTTAAATGGATCCAACTTCCTTGATTGGTATCAGAACTTGAGAATCGTTCTCAAGCAGGAGAGAAAGGACTACGTCCTTGAGAAAGTTCTCCCTGAGAAACTAAGGTCCAATGCCTCACATGCAGTATATGATGCTTGGAATAAGCATTACTATGATGTGGTCGATGTGCGTTGTCTGATGTTGGCTACCATGAACTCGGACTTGCAGAAGCAATATGAGAACGTGGCGTCGCCTATCGAGATGATCACTAGCCTGAAAGCGAGGTTTCAGGAGCAGACTCGAATTGAGAAATACCAGACGGTTAAATCTCTATTTGAGTGCAAGCTACCAAAGGATGTTCCAGTGAGTCCTCATGTCATAAAGATGATGGGTTATATTGATAACCTGAGGAGACTGGATTGTCCTATTAGCCAAGAGTTGGCTACTGACATCATTCTGCAGTCACTGCAGTCAAGCTATGATAAGTTCATCAAGTACTACATCAAGAATGACTTGACAAAGACGTTGATTGAACTGCATGACATGCTCAAGACAGCTGAGCTCAATATCAAGAAGGGCAAAAGGTTTGAGAAACCTGGTTAAGACAAGGGTGAGAGAAAGGCCGTCCAGATTGTGAATCAGGATAAGCCCGAGTCTCCCACTAAACCCAAGTCTGGCCCATCTGATGATGATACATGCAGCTACTGTGGGGAGCCAAGGCATTGGAGGAGAAAATGCAAGAAATACATGGAAGATTCTATGGAAATAATGAAGGTGTATGAGACTTCTTCTTCAGGTATTTATGTTATTTCAAGTTCTATCTTATGGGTATTGGATACCGGTTGTGGTGCTCATATTTGTTTAAATATGCAGGGCCTAAGCAACAGTAGAACGTTGAAGAAGGGACAAGTGGAGATGCTCAACAGAAATGAAGCAAGAGTTGCTGCATTAGCTGTAGGAAGTTTCCATTTATAATCGCCTTCAGGCTTGGTTTTAGAAACTAAATAATTGCTATTATGTACCTGCTATGAGCAGAAATGACATTTCAATTTCTTGTATGATTTTGAATGATTTTATTTTGATAAAAGACAAATGTTACTCTTTTGATCTTAATGATATGTTCTATGGTAGCACCCCATTAGAGAATGGGTTTTATGTCTTAAACCAATCTATACCTGTCTATAACATAAACACAAAACAGTTCTCTAGCATTGTCATTTTGGGCCACATCGGATTCTGAAGCTCCATAGTGATGGGCTCACTTGATTGTGAATCATGTGAGAAATGTGAATCCTGCTGTTGGGCAAAATGACTAAGGCCTATTTTATCAAACTAAATGAAAGGGCCAACGAATTATTGGGCCTTATACATACAGATGTGTGCGGCCCGATGAGCACCAGTGCTAGAGGAAACTTTTAGTACTTCATTACCTTTACTGATGACTTCAGTAGGCATGGATATGTCCATCTAATGAAACACAAGTCGAAATCCTTTAAAAGGTTCAAGGAGTTCCAGAATGAAGTACATAATCAAATTGGCAAAAGTATTAGAGCTCTTCGATTAGATCGCGGAGGAGAATACTTAAGTCAAGAGTTAAGTGATCATCTGAGAGAGTGTGGAATTGTTTCACAGCTCACTCCTCCTGGAACGCCCCAATGGAATGAAGTTTCCGAGAGGAGGAATCGGACCTTATTGGATATGGTTCGATCAATGATGAGTCACAAAGATCTTCCATTATCTCTTTTAGGGATACGCTCTAGAAATGTCTGAGTTTACACTAAATAGGGTTCCATCAAAAATCAATTGAAAAGACACCACATGAGATGTGGACTGGAAATGTTCCAATTTGTCTTTCCTGAAAATTTGGGGTTGTGAGGCTTATGTAAAATCTGATAAGCTCGCACCCAAATCCGATAAGTGCTACTTCACTGGTTGTCCTAAGGAAATCAAGGCTTACTACTTCTACAACCGTTCTGAGAACAAAGTGTTGTTGCTAAGAACTATGTTTTCTTGAGAGATATTGTCTTTTCAAAAAGAACAGTGGGAGTGAAGTACAACTCGAAAATGTTCGAAAACCACAGGAGACTACTCGACCTGTTAAGGAAGAGCAGTAGCTGGATCTGCAAAGAGTTGTAGAACCTACATCTGTGGTGCCTGAAGTTCGCAGATCCGAAAGGATTCGTAACGATCACGAGAGATATGGATTTCTTGTGACCGATTGTCATGACTTGTTGATCATTAACAATGACGAGCCTGCGAATTTTGAAGAAGCAGTGTTGGGCCCGGACTCCGAAAAGTGGCTTGGAGCCGTTAGATCCGGAATAGGATCCATGTCAGAAAACCAGGTATGGTACTTGGTAGATTTACCTGATGGTGTAAAAGTCATTGAGTGTAAATGGATCTTCAAGAAGAAGATTGACGTGGATGGATTTACGTGTAAAGCAAGCATCACGGAGTTGAAATCTTCGTTTTGATAAAGATGTCAAAAGGTTTGATTTCATCAGGAACAAAGAGGAACCATGTGTTTACAAGAAGACTAGTGGGAGTGTAGTTGTATTTCTCGTTATGTATGTAGATGACATACTTCTTCTCGGAAATGACGTTCCGTTGCTTTAGTCTTTAGAGACTTGGCTCGGAAGTTATTTTTCAATAAAAGGCATGGGAGAAGCCGCGTGAGTTCTTGGAATAAGAATCTATAGAGATAGATTGGGTAGGCTAATTGGATCGTGTCAAGATGCTTATGGTGATAAGGTCTTGGACAGGTTCAGTATGCATAATTCCAAGAAGGGCCTCATACCAATGTCTCATGGCATTAATCTTGGCAAGATGCAATGTCTCTAGACACTGGCTGAGCAAGAACGTTTGAGTAGGATTCCCAGGCGTATGCAGTGGAATCCATCATAAATGCCATGACCTGCACTCGTCCAGATATTGCTTGTGTTTTAAGCATGACGGGTGGATACCAATATGATCCATGTGAAAGTCACTGGACAGTTACCAAGAATATTCTCAAGTGTTTGAGGAATACTAAGGATAGGAGCTTGGTGAGCTGAGGAAGGAAGGAGAGTGGTTAGACGGACAAAGATGATTTTTGGTCGGAACATGGTTATGTCTTGTGTCTATATGGCAGTGCGATTGTTGGAAAGGGTTCCAAGCACAGCGCCGCAACATCTCCCACGACCTAAGCATGAGTTTCACCCTCCTGTTGTAGGTATTGGATATATTAAGATGTGATCTTGATTCTAGTGGGAGCTGTAATGGATTTAGTTATATTATGATGTTCATTTAGATATACTTTGGTTATGTCATGATGGAATTGTTTCATGTATTATTTGATTATCGGATAATTGAATAATAGTCCTAAAGTAACCTATGGCATTTTATAGGTCATCAAGTTGAGTACTTGATCATGAAACCCTATAAGTGATAAATGACATAGATTATATTTGTCCCTGGTCAAGGTTGTTAAAGTGGGACACTGACAACCGCGTGAGACTGGTGTGTGAGGTGACTGATGACTAAGTTTTATGGAGTCATTAATAAGAGTATTAAAGTCAATCACATAGATATGTGTTAGAGAACACAGGATCGGATATGACCCGCTAATGAGAACTCTACAGGATAGTTATATAAGTGTCATGAGAGGTTCTCATTATGACTATAGAGTATAGTCCTTAGACCTGAGTTCATCATGATTTCTTGCATATGAATTGGTCCGTTTTGACTTTGTCAAACGTCATCCGTAACAGGTGATTATAAAGGCATTGATTGGACGTATCATGAAGTGTGTGAAGTAACAGGGATGGAACAAGATGGGATTTGTCCCTCCTATATAACAGGAGATAAATATCTCAGGGCCTATCGAAGATTTGATACTGAGAAATGCATGGCCGTGCTCAAACGAGGTGAAAGTCAGTCGTTTGTTTTATCAGTATAAATCAGAGTTCGATAAACGTGATCTAGCTGAATAAGGATGACACAGTTTCTTGCCTTGTGCTATGATCGAGATATAGAGACGAAGGGATTATAGGAATATATGATTCCAGTACAAGTGGGAGATTGTTGGGAATGTCCTGAAATCATTTGTACTTTACTCTAGTTAAAGTTGAAATGTCAAGGTTTGACAATTGTATAATATTAGATGGTTATAATGTTTTGCTAGAAGCCGCTTATAACTTATGGGCTTGAAAGCCCATTACTAATATAATACAATCCTATAGGGTCACACACCTAAGCAAACTAGATCATTAATAAATTAGGTTTTAATAATAATACAACATATATATTATATGATATATATATATATATATATATATTTGTATTGATATATTTGGAATATATGTTATATATATGAGATATACATATATAGTAATATATATATATATGATATAAGTGGACGTGAAGCATAAAAGGAAAAAGGTAATTATGATTACTTCCTCTCCACGTAATGGTTTCATGAATGGGTTTAGGCCCATTAAGATCACGTACACTATATATATAGACATTGTTATGTTAATGCGATTAACCTAAGCTACGATTAAAACCCTAAAAGTAAAAGACGAACAGTTCGTCAATACGTTTTGAGATTTAGATCTCTATGGCACTAGCATCCCGTTCGATCTAGTTTGTGTGTGTGTGGATACCGATAGAGGCACGACGTTTGAAGTGTTATACAACCTTGATCAGTCTAAATTTATCTTTCCGCTGCAATTGATCCAGGTATATCAAAAACTCTGTAGTCTAGATTTGATTCAATATTTATACGCATCCTGGAAATTGAATTCGAATTAATATTTATAAAGTGTTATAAACCGGTACGAATTCCAACAGATTCGTCATCCGAATTGAAAATACCGTCTTCTAGCAAATCGCGGAATCTCTCTTTGTAAAACTCTCCTTTAGGGAAGTTTTTGAAATTGGTTTTGAGCATGTATTCGACATTTGCGGGAACACTAGTCATTGCTCCATAAGAATTGCTAAACCAGATTCCTCGGTATGGAAACGTTCCTCGGCTTTTTATCAAACACCGTGTGATCCATCCGTATAAATCGTGAATCTCAAGGAAGAGTTCGGGCGGTACAAAAAAAGTGTTAAATTAGATCACTTATTTTTCTTATTTACATTAGTTATAATTGATGCAAACAAATTTTACATCACTTATTTAAGTGATTCGGTATTGGGTGTGCAAATATTTTGTATCAATTATAAAGTAACTGATGTCAATTTACATCACTTGCAACAAGTGATATTAACTTTTGCATCAATTAATATAAATGATACTAGTATTTACATCAGTTACAACAAATGATTCTAATTATTTGTATCAATTTTTTAATTAGCGTTATTATATATTACATTTAATTAATACTAGTTTATTGTTAAGTTTTTTAATTTAAAAATAAAAAAATATACTTATTTTACAGGACGTTATCATGATTTATAATGAAATCAACTTCAAAAAATAATAACTATGGATTCCAAGAGTATGAAACCAACTAAATATTTTAGTAGTCCACTAAATTTAAGAATCGGCACATGCATGTGGTTATTTATAAAACAAAATTCTTTACAACTCCTCCTTAGCTTTCGATGTGGGATAAAAAATCCTCAATAATAGGAAACGAATTTCACCTTTTTTTTTAAGTAATTGCATCAGTTTTTTTCCAACCGATGTAAACCAAATATGTAATAATAATTAAAAAAGTATTTACATCAAATTTTTATTGATGCAAACTTCGTATCATTTTTTAAGTAATGTTAACACAAACTAGTAAATGCATGAGTTACTTAAGTGATGAGAATCCATATTTTTGTATCAATCATGTAAAAATGATTTAAGCTAATAGCAATTTGTATCATTTTTATTGAATTGATGTTAAACTAGGCAAGCTAAACTATATATATATTTGCTTTATTTATAAATAAGTGATTTAAAATAGCATCACTTAGTTTTGTGATACAATATAAATGATATAATCTACGTCTTTTTTTGTAGTGGGAGTGATTCCAAACACTGGCCATTGGATTGGTCCGCCTTTGTTTGTTAGCTTGGCGTGCAAACAACAAAAAATAAATAGACCTAACTCTCTTTTGTAGTACATACCACTACTATAATCATGAAGATTGAATTTCACGGTTTTTTTGGTTAATGTTTCGTAAAGGTATGTAAATCAAAGATTCAAAGAGAGAATTTTGTCATGTTGTTGGTGCTTTAGGTTTAAGAAGACGACGTTTTCTTGTTTTAGACGTAAAGTAATGTGTGGGGTCGAAAATGCTAAATGTGTGAGTTCTTACGCAGTGCCGTGATTATGATAAAAATGCAAAATTTGCATGTAGTCAACAAATAAATATATAGTATTTTTTTAAAAACGACCATTAAGGAAGTAATCACTAAATTGGGCAAGAAGATTAGGCCCAAATGTTGGCAAATCAATAAATTGGGCTTATTTCGTTTACTAATGTCAAATTAAGATAGAAAGTTTTTTAATTCGATTTTTAGATATAATTATCTTAGGTTATGCAGCACATTATCTCTTTGTTCAAATTTCAGAATTATCGGATCTGATTCCTAAAAATTGAGTTTCTTTCATTAGTGAATCTAGCCAAATTTTAGGCAGGCATTGACATTTATCTCCGTATTATATCTTCGGCCTAAACCAAATGTTATCATAGGTCTGAAGATATTATACAGAGTTGATGTTAATGTCAGCCTAAAAATGTTATATGATAACATTCTGCAGCTAAAAAATAAAAATTCAGTATACGCATGAATCAATTGGGACCAATCGGAACAAAAACAAAATAATGAACCATATAATAAAAACCCAAGATTAATAAAATTGATAATGAGATTATTGGAATGTATATATATGTACCAGAAGACAGGTAACGCTGTGAAAATTAGATATAAACACAGAGCTGTTAAATCCTGGCCAGTTTTATATTTGCTCCGGAAACTTGAACATCCCTCACTGTAAAATCTAAGAGAGTTCACCTTTATGAAGCAATTCCCATAATTTAACCAACGATTACTTTTTTTAAAAACCTCAAATTGAATCAAAATAACAAATCTAGATTCGAAATTTCTCAATACGATTCATCGATGGCGAAAATAAATCAAGCATCGGATTCGAAGGTTTATGCAAATTCGAACGAATCCGAATTCGCGAAACCTATCGATCGGATTGAAAGAGTTTCAATGTACGCTTCCGGTGACACGCCCTTCAGGGTACATAAAACCCTAAAACGAAGAGCGCAACGCCTTTCGAAAGCGATCTCAAGAACATATTCACAGAAATTCAAAAACAGCAAGCAAAAGAGAAATCGGAAAAATCAATTAGACTATTGACGGCTATAGAGATTGACTGGGATTTGAAGAATTAGGGTTTTAGAGTGTTTTGAATTTATAGAGAGATAGAGAGGACGATCCGAGTGTTAAAATTACGGATTTGCCATTAATAGACCTCGATTAGTTAGGCCCATATAGCAACATTTGGGTCAAATTTGAATATTTTGAAAATGGCTTAGCTTTGGGCCATATTTAAATTCAAAATGTAGACTACTATATGCATACTTTTGCAACTATAATAGAGGTTTTTTTTTACTAGTGAAGAGTAAGACCCAACAGCAAAATAATACTTGTAAACTTAATTTCAGTTCTAATTGGAATTTTATATTTACAAACACAGTAATTCTAAATTAATGGGAAAAACAAAATTTCTAATTAAGCCAAATAATACCACATAAAAATTGATTTTTTCATGCTAATTGTAATTGGGTTTCAAGACTCATAATAAACCTTGTTAGAAGAAGCTGACAAATAAAATTAGAAAAAAACACACATCTATACACATCAGAAGATTAAAGAGGGTGGTAGTCAACTATCACTATCAATGCTGCAAGGCATAACATGAAAGGTGGATATGTCTACACGTGTCAATACCCCAAGAATCAGAGGGATATGGTACAAAAAGGTGATCATCACGAGCACAGAGTCGTCCTCTATTGTCTCTTTGAAAGGTCACTGAATAAGACAGCTAACACTAGACCGAAGATAGTGTTGCCTGAATACCCTAGGTCAACCCAAATTTGGTCTCCATATCCATTTTTTACCATATCATATCATATCATATCATTCGTAAAATAAAGAAATTATTACTTTTTTCTTCATGTCCAAACAGACACCAAATGAATAATAGTAATAACTATGAAAACATTAACATGTTAATTAGAGAAATAATTATAGCAAAAACAAAATTGGGTTATGTGATTGAGATATGAACTATGGCAAAAATTTAAACGTGAAATTTGGAAAAGCAATTTGTTATTAGCTTAAATGACGCGCTATTTTTGTGTGACAATAACATACAATATGATGATATGGTAAGTGATAATGAGCTTTTATTTATGTCTTGATCAATAATTTAATTATTCTATAAGAAAAAAGTTAGAACGTTCATAGTGGATAACTATGAACTTTTACTAAACTTTACTAAACTAGATAAGTAATCATTAAAAAATAGGGAAAGAACTTCAAACGCATTATGTGATATTAGAGACATTCTCAACAGTAACAAAAAGTTTGCTCGCAGAAACTGGGAAAACAAGAAGTTAATAGTTGAATAACACATTAGTGACTCATATGTTTCTAAGCGACATCACACTATTTACAAGAATACAATAACTATGCAAAATATAAAAAGATTATACGAAATATAAAAGTTGTGTTAATTAAGAGCACAAAATACTAAGTACAGAATTACAACTTGATCATACATCTATAAAAATAAAAGTTAATGTCAAATACCAAAAAGAAATTTAGATCGAGGCAACCACACAAGTACAAAAACTTACCCAAAAGTATGTCTACTTACATTTTATACCTTAAGTTTACATTACATTACAAACAACACTTAGTACGATGTCTCTCCTTCCACAGTGATACTCCGGGCACCTTCAATGCTACTGTCCGAAAATCTATTATCCTGACTGTTATCAGTGTCACTGCCACAACATGAACCACTCACACAGTGATTTTGACCGTCCATTGGCTCATGATGACTATGATTGAGTCCGGTGTAGCCGTTTATGTTGATAGACACGGGTTCTGTCAACTGCTTCCCATCTCGTGGAGGCGAGAAGACCACCGGGAGGTATACCTCAACCTCGCAAGGAAACTTTGAGCTCTTGAAGTGTTGCTTTAGATCCTCCAAACCCTTTTGGTTTTGACAACAGAAAGTAACAAATCAACACATTGTGACATGGTTGGGAAATTTATCATAAAACTTTGCGATTTCAAATCTTTTGGGGTTAAAAAAATGAAGCATAGTTAATTTACGTAGTTTGAGATTTCAAAAGACTAACGTTGTATATGTATATCTACCTGAACTCTTGCATATGTAACGTGGCAAATCTTACGCGAATTAAAAACCTCCCAACGTTGAAGATGAAACGCTTTGTAAAGCCTCCAAGCTGCCTCCGGAGATGTCATGTTCACAAACCCATATCCAACATTGCACTTATTGCTAAGATCACAACAACAAAAAGTTATGATTTTATTTTCACCAAATATATTATAATTGACAGTATAGCTAATTTAATGTTGATTACTTGAAATCCATCGGTAGATACACAAAATCATAAGAAGAAAAGGGCTGATGATGAGATTCGTGTTCATTGAGCTCCTCCGTGATCGCTTCATTGATGTGAATGCAGTGATTGTCTAACATATTCAACAGCAGCTTTTGACTACATAAAAAACAAAAATATTGATCCCAATCAGAAAATTCAAATGGAATCTCATAATATACAAAAACCTACAAGAATCTGATATATAGAGCATCTTAGAAAATGATAGCCAATTAATGTAAAATATCAAACTATAAGATAATTAAAAGCATGATGGAACATAACATAAGAGAATTTTATCTAGAATATATATCTTTGAATATATAAACAGAATATTAGCACACGAATCCATGTGAATATTTTAATGAAAGATTAAAAAGATCTAAATATTTAACCATCCCGGAGTTTGAAAAAGCTTCAAATCCATATAAATACTTTATTGAAAGGCTGAAATTATCAAGTACTTAGTCTTCAACCATCTTAAGAGCAAGTGCATTGGTCACATTTCAAAAGTGTCTAAATTTTTTTTTGCTAATTTAATATATTAAATTTTTAGATTTTGGGGTCTAAACTCAAAAAAAAATCCTATATAAGATCTTTTTATAATACTAATAATTGAAAAATCCTCTAAACTTTATAATACTAAAAACTACAATATAAAGCCAAACCTGTACTTTTTTTTTTTTTTTTTTTACCTGTACTTATTTGGTATGTTCTTGATCATCAAAGTGGTACGTGGATCTCTACAACTCGAATCCTCCATGGTTTCTTCACTGATAAGAAAGTGACTTAGTTCCATACTCTTCAATTGTTTTTTCTTCCCCCATTTAGCCACATTCCTGCTCTTTGCTTCGGCGCATTCGGATTCTGTTCCTAGAGTCTTATTATCATCGTGACCATCATCGATGATACGCAACGGACGCATAGAAGCTTCAACAACAACAACTTCATTATTAGGGCTCACATTCTTGTTTTTATCTTTCATTATAGTTAAAGGCTGCATCACCGGTGCCGGTTGAAGCGGTTGAAACAGTGGTTGCCTAGAAGACCTAAACTTGTTCTTAAGCCCACCTGGTCTACTAAATTCAATCACAACTTGCTTCCCATAAATCTCTTCACCATTCATTCGATCATATGCTTCCGCTGCATCTCTTACATCATAAAATTCCACGAATCTTTGATGCTTCTTGTACGGCGTATCTCTTAACTCTTTGATCATACCTAAAATCAAAGATCAAAATTGTTCCAACATAATCAAATAAACGGTCCAATATTGTCTATACATTCAAAAGCTAGCATGATAACGAATGCATGGTTGGTTTAATATTGTACTAGAAATATTTGGTCTTTGAAAAATGTTTTAATTTCTGACATATCCACAAAACGAGGAAACAAATCTAACTAAAACAAGACATAGAAAATCACAAAAGAACCATATACCGTAAACTTGGAAAATCTGTCTGAGAGAAATGGAAGAAACTTGAGGGTCTAGGTTAAATACAACCAACGTTCCTTGGTTACAACCGCCCGGAACGGCGGTTGTATCCGGAACAACGAACTGAGCCCATACAGGTCTACCGGAAACAAATCCACGCGGCGGAGATGAGGAAGACGGTGAGCTCCAAACGCCATCTTGGTGTTGCATGTGTCTACCGCAAATCTCACGAACCGCTCTTTTAGCGTCACGGAGATCATAAAAATGAACGGTCACGATTCCTTGTGAGATTGACCTCTCCATTTGCACACCACGAACATCTCCGAATACCTCCAAGTCACGTCTCACCGTCGACTCAGTGACGTCACGTGGTACTGAGATCAGAGAGAGAGATCGCGTTGGTGAATTTGACGACGGAGGAAGCCCTTGAGCTGCCGACACGCCGTTAAAACATGGACGCGGTGGTCGTGGTGGTGGTGGAGGAGAAAACATCATTGGAGGTGGTCGAAGATTAAAGAACGTGAAAAGTCTTGGTCCTGCCGGAGATAATCCGTACGACGACGGCGGAAGCGGCGGAGGAGGTGGTGGAGGAGTGTACGGAAAGTAAATAGGGTTTAGTGGTATAAACTCTTGAGCACGAGGGTCTAAGTTTCCGGTGAACCGGAAATTTCGAGAATCTTCCATGTAAATATAGGGTTTCTTTCGTTTTTTTTTTACCGGAGAAATGATTTTCCCGGTGATCGTGTGAGAGAGATACTGTAACGTCGTCTCTCTCTCTCTCTTTACTCTAGAGACAAGACAATGGAAGAGAACAAATGATGATTTTTGGTTTATTTTTTTGTAAGCATTTAAGTTTCTTGAAAATGACTGTTTTAAGAAAAGAAAAACATTGGATTATATCCTTTTAGTGAAGTTATGATATTACCCCTACTCGCTTTTTGTAGGGTTGGTTCTTGGTTTTACGAGGCATGTATGGAGTAGATTAAAGTCCCTACGCGACACGAACACTGAGTACGTGGAATATGTTCGTTCCTTTAATCTTCGGTTCTGTAGAGTTTTTTTAGATTACTTGAAGCAGGGGATAGAAAAATATTAACGTTGAATATAAATGAAATGCTTATTAAACAAATAAAAAATCGAATGTAAGGGAGAAAGTAACGAGAAAATTGTTGGGAATGTTCTGAAATCATTTGTACTTTACTCTAGTTAAAGTTGTAATGTTGAGGTTTGACAGTTGTATAATATTATATGGTTATAATGTTTTGCTAGAAGCAGTTTATAACTTATGGGCCTAAAAACCTATTACTAATATTATGCAATCTTATAGGTTCACACACCTATAGGTCTTTGATGGGCTTGGACCATTAGGTTACATGACGTTCGCTATATATATATATGATATAATGATGGTTGATTATTGACTCAATCTCTCACGCCGAAAACCAAAAGTAGTCAGATTAAAACCCTAAGAAAAAGACAAAATAGTTTGTCTTGTTAAACTGAGATATAGATCTCTACGGCACTAGCATTCCGTTCGATCTAGTTTGTGTGCGTGTGGATACCGCACAACGTTTGAAGTGCTATTAAACCTTGATCAATCTCAATCCATCTTTCCGCTGCAATTGATCCAGGTATATCCAAAACTTTGTAGTCTAGATTTGATTCAATATTTACACGCATCCTGGAAATTGAATTCGAATTAATATTTATAAAGTGTTATAAACCGGTACGAATTCCAACAACCCATGTGAAGGAATCCAAAGATAAATCCGTGCAGGCTTTGCCGGCCCAAAGCGGACAATATTATACTAATAAGGGAAATTGGACATGGGCTTGAAAGCCCACAAATGGTATCAGAGTCTAGGTTCGGAAAATGTGGACCTGGAGAAGTGGGTGTGGGCGTGTTCGATGTGGGAGGAGATTCCTCAAGGTGACCTCGCGAATAGGGGTGCAGGGACCTTGTATCGAAAGGTATTCCTAACGGTATCCCAAGAGTTAGGTGAAGAACAGGCGATACAAGATGGGCGCCAAGTTTCGCTGGAGGTAGAAGGCCAAGTTTGTGTGGTACTTGGTTTGAGGGGAGGTTTGTTGGGATAGCAAACTAAGTCCAACATCTGAAGATTAGACAAGAATGGTCTAATATATAAGTAATGTCCAACTAAATTAGTATGAGGTCTTTTGGGAAGGAACCCGAAGATAAATCCGTGCGGGCTTTGCCACCTGGGCCCAAAGCGGACAATATCATACTAATAAGGGGAATTGGGCATGGGCTTGGAAGCCCACAAATGGTATCAGAGACTTGTGGGCTTCTACCTCCAACTTGGCTCTGATACCATGTTGTGATTGGCTTTTAAAGCCCATGTCCAACTTCCTAAATTAGTATGATATTATCCCCTTTGGGCCGAATCATTAAAGCCCGCACGGGTTTATCTTTGGTTTCCTTCCCAAAATGCCTCATACTAATTTAGTTGGACATTACTTATATATTAGACCATTCTTGTCTAATCTTCAGATGTGGGACTTAGTTTGCTATCCCAACAAACCTCCCCTCAAACCAAGTACCACACAAACTTGGCCTTCTACCTCATGATCATGTTAACCTTTCGGAGTTTCGGTAGAAGGTAGCGAGAGGGTTTTTTGGACCCGGAGCATTTAATTTGAAGATCTTTTGTTAGTTCTTGTCTTATTCTTGCTTCACAATACTCTCTCTGTTCCCAAAAGATTGATGTTGTAGAATTTTCACAACTATTAAGAAAACACATTAATTCTTAGTTATAAATGTCTTGTTTTTTGTACTAAACAATTTTCTATGACTTTAAACCAATAGTAATTCAATAAAACTAATTAATGTGTCTTGGAATTTATAATTTATCATTATTTTTTCATTAAAAATGTATTGAGAATGTAAAAAATCAATCTTTTTGAAATATTTGTTTTTCCTACAACATCAATCTTTTGGGAACAGAGGGAGTATGTTTTATGCCAAATAATAGAAAGCTTTCGATATATATAGTTTCAAGAAATTTCACTGTCACAAATTTAAATTAGACAAAATCTCAGTGTTTTAAAATGACACAAAATTAATCTTATCGAATCTATAACTCTGTAAAATTTTGGAACTGAGACTCAGACCACATAAAGTTTCCATACAAAAATTTAGCTAAAGGTTGAAACATGTCTAGGTTTGATAAGTCGTAGCTCTTTCCATAAACCAAAAAATCAAAGGGGGTTTGCTTATCAAAACTTATTGGAGAATAAGCAGGATTTGGGGACAAACAAATGAAACATTTGCATGGGGTCCCCAACTTGTAAGTCCCCTAATTAATTAAAAAAAAATTATTTAATAAAGATTTAGTGAGATTGTATGATAAAAACATTAATACTTTTAAGTAGTTTTTTCATAACTTTATGAAAATAAGAAATCACGAGTGTTTGTTGTTAAAAAAATTGTATTTTCTGAAAAAAATATATTTAAAATATATATTTTTTTTTAATAGGGCCCCCGAGATCTCAGATCCGGCTCTGATCATATGGAATCCCAATTAGTCATGTTATGCTTAGTTTTAAATGAATGAAATGTTTTGTGTTGGTGAAGAAGCATTATATCGAGTATATTTCATATCCCCTATATATTATTAGAGAGGTGATTCTCCTAAAATGTGACATGGATCTCTCTAAAATGTGACATGACATTCTCTAAAATGTGACATGGCAAACATAAGAGTTATAATAGGCCAAATCTCAAATGAATTGTAAATAAACTAATGATTAGTGGCCAAATTTAACCAATCCATTCAAAGTCTAATATAACCTCTCATACCAAAATGCAATTGTTATATATTTACAATAAATATATAAATCCCCTATATATTATTAGAGAGGTAATTCTCCTAAAATGTGACATGGATCTCTCTAAAATGTGACATTGCATTCTCTAAAATGTGACATGGCAAACATAAGAGTTATAACAGGCCAAATCTCATATGAATTTTAAATAAACTAAATGATTAGTGGCCTAATTTAACCAATCCATTCAAAGTCTAACTCATACCAAATGCAATTGTTATATATTTACAATAAATACATAAATTTAAAACAAAGAAGCTAATCCACTTATTAGTTGTAGATCAAACAATATTTATGGTTATATATTGATGAACCAAAAAGTAATTGTTATATAGAATACAACTAAATAAAATTTTCGTTTGGAAATATTCTTTCTATAAATTAAAAATTGAGTGAAAAAATTATTATTATATGGAATCTCAAAAGATCTTTATATAGATTCAGAAATATACGAATATGTACAACTTATTATAAGTAATCAACGATCTTTTAATTGTTTCGTTGAGAGTTCCTACATCTTGATTAAATATAAAATACATGTATTATGTGCATATAAAATATTTTGGTGATTTTATGGTGATGTGTTGTAAATATTTTATAAAGATCACAAAACTATAAAATTTCTTTATTTGGAAAGACTTAGTTTGAACTTATTTACAAAATGCTCATTTTTATTAGAAAGAGTGCAAAACAAATTTTGTTTTAGCATATTCTAAGAACTAGGGCCGATCTTTTTTGTTATTATTTTCAGTTTTGAATGTTTTTCTTACAAGATATTATGTACTTTATTTTAAAAAATATTGAAAACCAAGATTCAAATAAAACCCACATCTAGATTAGACATTATCGACAATTTAAACTATACAAAATTAATTTTATTTTATTTTATACTTAAACTTTAAAAAATATTTATCCGCGTATTACGCGGGGAGTCATCTAGTTTGTAAATATATGGTGTGTGTTTTTCATTTCTGTAAGACAAATAAAGTATATCATAATTTTTATAAAAAATTTAAACCGTATGTAATTCTAATCTACTAAAGTTAGCTAGAGTCTATTTAAAATTTGGTTAAATAATTAGCTAGAGTCTTCACTCTTAAGAATACATATTGCTTATACATATTGCTTTGCTGAGTCTAAGGTTATACATTACACGTTCACATGACCATTAGATAATGCATGCCTAGTATAAGTTACAAAAAAAGTTTTAAAACAAGAATCAAGGATCGTTAAAAGCAATCGTTTTGTGGTTTAAACAAATACTACATTGTTTAATGGTGATATTAGTACATAGTGAAGAAAGTTTTGTTAAACACGAAGTAGTGACCAAACACACGTGCACATGAAAATCTCGGTTCGAGAAGAAGACTCCTCAAAAACCAACGACCAAAACCATAATCTTGGTTTTCGTTTTCCATTTTTGTTTAGACAAAATAATACCACTTCTTGCTTACCACGTTTGCTTACGTTTTTCTCAAAATATACTTATTTATTTTTCTTATTATGATTCTTCTCGCAACGAATGACCAAATACAATGGCATACCAATTTACCACACATTTTTTGCCCATGATGCTTTTATTATTCTATTCTACGTTTTCTCTTATTCATAAATCTATAACTGTTTTTTGTTCGCTTATAGTTATACATATATATTCACAAATATGACCATTTTTATTATTTCGCATTCTAATTAGTTTTTATTTATTTTGAAAATACATATAGTTTGATAATTTCGAAAGTTTCATTACAAACAAACATTTTAATTTATCACTCCATTTTAATCATATTATATTCTAACAAAGTTCATACATGTGTAAAACACAACCGAACCAAGCTCAAAAAGAATTGAATTTCAACAAAACCAGACCGAACCAATGTGATTTCGGTTAACTTAATTATAGTATAACTACAACCAAACCAAAAATTAAACCGAAATGCCTAAGGAGAAAAATTTGAAGTTACAAGGAAACCATCTTAAGATTTCTTGCTCTAAGTCTTAGAATATCCTAATCTTTCAAGTTAGTGAAACAAGATTTGTATCTTTGAGCAAGACCAAACATCCCAAGAGTGCCTCCAGTGTGAAGCATCACTACAATACTCGATTTCTCGTCCTGCGCGAGCTCTGTTGCAGTCTCCCAAGCAGCTAAAGTATACATTGGATCCACTAAAACTCCAGTCTCTTGTGCAATTCTCTGACACATCTTCACTTCTCCTTCTAACACCTTCCCAAATCTTCAAGAACACAAACAGATAAATTATTAATCAAACCATTATAAAGCTTCAAACTTGGAGTGAAAAAACAAAGATCATACTTTCTCGGGTGTTTACGATCTACCCATTTGATCATATCTAAGCTGCTACAAAAGCTCGAAGCAAGAAACTGGCTCGTAAATTCTGTTATCAAGCGATCTTCGTGTCTCTTGTCGTTTTCGAGTGTATCAGCTAGCATCACTGCATTGATCTCCCATGGAAGCCTAAGAAGAATTTTAACGTGAGCTGGTAATCGAGATGCTAAAAGCTTCGGTAATCGAAAAGGAAACAGACACCAACCCTAAAGACATAGCTGCAACTCCTAAACCCAAAGAAGTTGTTCCCGTACCAGCATCAACTACAAATTTGACCGGCCTCTTCTTCCCGAGTAAATGATCTTGCGACAAATACTTCACTAACCGAAACATACCTGTGTAGTGACAAAGCCCTCGTTAGCCATTACGCATAAACGATAATCTTGATCAGTTCTTCCACATTAATTTGGTACACTACCTAAATTACATCCAAAATCAACGTTTACCGAGTAATGCAAGCGCATCTCCAGCACCTTCATTGACAATCAAAACCTTTCTACGCGAAGTAAAAAAACCATCCATTCTTGCAACATCTATAGCCTCAAGAATGTCTTTAGCCCATAATACAGAACCGTCGTCACCAGCGACCAAATCCGCGTAACTTGTCAGCATTTCCTCTCTATTCGCATACCTCGACCTTGCAATATAGTGAACATTTCCATACATACTCGATACAAGGTTATACCCGGTCAAAACCTCGGGCTGTTCTCCACGCAGTAGCAAATGTGATCTTATACCTCTCTCGGCACACGAAACAGCTGCAAAACATAACCAACTGAATCTCCATTTCAATCAAAACCTAAATCCGGTTTTAATTCTCTAATGAACAAAAAAAAAAAAAAAAATCAAAACTTTTACCAACTGCAGCTGTATGTGCACTTTGACAACCTCCACATGTAACCTATACATCCATACAAGAAAAGCTCTAAACTTTAAGTCTTTTCCAAAGGACCCAATTGAGAAATTGTAACTCTAAAGAAGTCATTCTCACCAAATCAGTAACTTGATGATCTTAAAGAAGTGGTAATAAAGCATCAAGCTTTCTAGCTTTGTTACCATTTACAAGAGGATGTAAAAGATCATCTCTTAGAATGTAAAAAAACGAATCTTTCTTTTCGTCATCTCCTAAATGTGGACGAGTGTTGTTGAAGAAGGAGCATTTTTCGATTCCTTTACTACAATAAGAAGAAGAAGAAGAAGAAGAAACACTGATTTGTTGAATTGGGGTTGCAGGACTATGTAATCCCCATTTTCTATCTAGTAATTTCGACACAAAGTCTCGTGATTTGAGCTCGGATACGGGAATTTTCTGAAATTAGATACATAAAGGTAAGATTTTTAGACTTGAATCAGCAAAAAAACTGATTTTTTCCCCCCAAAATACAAATGGGTATTCTCAGAATCGAAACCTGGAAGAGTGAAAGTGATGAAGATTCGATTTTCCGATTGAGCGTTGGATCTTCATTGTCGATTCTCTGCAAATTCTTCTATTTCGCTAAAGCGTGATAATGGTGGAGAATTCGCCCAAAGCGCGTCTAGTTCACAAAGTGTTGGTACGTGAAGGACACGCGCTTACCCGCACGTATCTGACTACCAACTAAAATGTATCATGTTGCCCTCGGGTTAATGGTGATAGGCGTAGCTATAGCATGTAGTAAAGATTATCACATTTTCAATTTCTTAATTAGTATCAAAATAGCTTATAGTAATGGCTTAGTTGTAACACAAAGAGGTTGGTGTTGGGGTCGGTTCTCACCCGTTCAACAGTTAACGTTCAAAATCAAGCGAGCGTACCAAGAAATGGTCTTTCAGACTCTCAACGAACAAGGCAGAGAAAAGCACCTAAGTCTTATTGCGAAGAGAAGCAAGTGATCGTGGAGTGAGGCGAAGCATGATCGGATCGGCACTGTGAACCGACCACAGGCTCGGCTCTGTGGACCGACCACAAGGTCGGCACTGTGGATCGAACACAGGCTCGGCTCTGTGGACCGACCACAGGGTCGGCACTGTGGACCGACCACAGGCTCGGCCTCTGTGGCCCGACCACAGGGTCGGCTCGGTCACCTATCCTATCTTCAGCCCAACGCAGTCTCTGATCCATTAACATAAATGAAGCCTGAAGCCTGGTCCAGATGCGAAGCCCACTCCAACATGACCGACTCAAGCAATGCGATTCCGTGAAGACTTAGGGAGCGGAACCATCTTAGATGTAGTATATATATCTCATTGTAAAAACCCTAAAGGGGATGGGCAATTTTCCTACACAAGCTTTGTACTCAGCTTTGACATAGCAATAAACATAACTCTTTCTCAATCTCTTGTGATCCCTAGTTACCATAGAAATCTCTAAATTCCCCTCACGAACTCTTACAAATCTCATTGTGTTGGTTTCGACCCCCACAATTTGGCACCGACTAAGGGGAACAGAGAGTTTCTTACACACGAAAGCTAGGGTTTCGCACCACCGTGAGGATGTCAAGCAATAGCAGAAGCAGCAAAGGATTCTTGTCTCACAGAAACGACGAGGAGAGAGACGACTCTGTGGAGAACACCGCGCCTCATGCCGCTAACAACCCCACGGACCTCACGGAGATCAAGCAGATGCTCAACACTCTCATGAAGAAAGCTAAGGATCAGGAAAAGTACATGGAAGCCACGACGAACAAGCTGCAAGCACTACAGAGAAGGAAGCGCAAGAGGTCTCGCGTCCGTCCAACACGTCTCAGCTTTGCGACCCCTCGGACCAGTCGAAGGAACCAAAACGAGGAGCTGTCACCTCGGACCAATCGCACAGCTCCAGAGGACTTGCCTTCACCACCGCCTCATCGGGAAACCGATCTGACTCCCGAGCGCGTGATGGAAGAGTCAGACAAGGATCTACCCCCTCGAAGACGTCCCCGAGTCAACACAGAGGTCGACCACAATACGGCCGCTGAAGAAGGCGATGCGATCATAGCAGAGCTGTACCGGAGAGAGAGAGAGCGCAGGGCACCACAAGGCTCCCGAGACGAAAGAGTCGCAACACTGAAAGCCCAGCTGGATCAAGTCGTCTCCGATCTGCGGACCACCAAGATGCAGATGTATCGCAGTACGGGAAGGGCTCCTGGGGTTGCCTTCGTTTTGGAGAAGGCACGCAACACCCCTTTCGCTGAAAACATCTCAGGGGCTAGAATCTCCGATCCAGGACGGATCAAACTCCCAAGCTATGAAGGGACCTCCGATCCAGCCGATCATCTAATGGAGTTTGAGGTAGCTCTAGGAAGGGCAAATTTCAGCGAAGCCGAGAGAGACGTCGGCTACTGTAAGCTATTCGTGGAGAGTCTCAAGGGGCCTGCACTCCAGTGGTTCTACAAGTTGGAGAAAAACTCCATTCATAATTTCCACCAGCTCTCTGAGATGTTTGTGCAACACTACAACATCTTCGCCGAGCGAAAGATCTACGACGCAGAGCTGTGGACCAACAAGCAAGGAGAGAGCGAGAGCTTGCGGTCTTTCATGACCAGGTTCAAGCAAACCCTGTCAAAGGTAGACGGAATAAGTAACACGACCGCTTTGGAGGCTTTAAGAGGAGCGGTTAAGTGCCCGTCTCCGTTTTGGCAAGAGCTTACTATCAACCCTCCAACGACGATTCAAGACGCTCTTCACCGTGCAGCGGACTTCGCCCGAAGCGAAGAGGAGCTCCGTGCCAAAAAAGGTGGGAAAACCAAGCAAGCGAGCGAGCCCTCTCTGGTTCCTACCCCAGCTGCAGCAAAGAAAGGCTATCCTGCCTTCATCCAATACGAAGGAGGAGCAGGTGGAGCTCATAATTACCAAATAGACTCACCTGGAAATGGCAGAGGTCGCGGCCGCGGTCGCGGACGCGGCGGAGGGAGTCTCACATGGGTTAGAAACCCGAATGAGTACGACGAAAAATTGTACTATGAATTCCACAAGGCGACTGGGCATTCAACTGCAAGGTGCCGTGAATTGGGACGACAGCTGGCTGCGAGGCTGGCCGAGGGCACCCTTAAAGGCAATATCAATTTGTCGGACTTTAAGCCAGAGGAGAAGGTTCAAGACACCACTGAGGTGCAGATGGAGAATCCCAGGCGACAGCGCCGTGGAGACAATCCCGAGAGCGGAAACCCCCAAGACACAATCAACATGATCATGGGAGGATCGCAGTATTGCGCTGACAATGTAACTGCAATCGAGGCTTACCAGAGGCGCGCCGAGGTCTGCGCCAACATCTCTGCACCTCCAAGGACAATGCGTACTAGTGACCCTATCATATTTGATGAAGGAGATTCTGAAGGCATTGACTACCCGCATAACGATCTGCTGGTGATCAACCTGACCGTCTACGATTTCAATGTGGCTCGAGTCCTCGTCGACACCAGAAGCTCAGTAGACGTTATCTTTAGAGAAACACTCGAGAAGATGAAAATCGACCTGTCAGTCATTACAGGGCAGCTAAAACCTGTAACGGGCTTCTCAGGTGAGACAACATGGACAAGGGGAATGATTCGCCTTCCAGTTCAAGCCGGAGGTGTCAAGAAGATGGTCAACTTCGCAGTGTCCGATCATCCCGCCATCTATAACCTAATCATGGGAACACCATGGCTCAGTCAGATGCGAGCTGTACCATCAACGTACCACTTGTGCCTGAAGTTTCCAACTAGCAGCGGCGTGCAGACAATCTTTAGCAACCAGAAGGATTCACGCATGTGTTTCTTAGTAGAGCACAAGTTGCGCAACCGCGAAGGAAACGAAGGCTCCGACACGGAAACACACAAGGAGAATAAAAACGTATTAATCTCGCAAGGGCCACAGAAGAAGGCAAGAGCTTATTCCAGTCAGGCGACGGACCTGACCAGCCTCTTCTAAGCAACACCAGTGCCTCACCGCACCTCTCCCCACTTGCCGGGTCACTATTTCTAGTCTTCTCCACCAAATGAACTACGGGGCGACTTGATCCCTGCAAAGGGTACGTAGGCAGCCTGTCTTCGGATAGGTTCAGTTGCTCCCCTCCATCAAAAGGGGGGGGATTACATTCCACTTTAGCCTCGTTCCGGATGAGCTCACTCGATCTCCTCTGCCTTCGGGGGGGAGTGAGTGCTTCTCACAGTCTCTAAACGACTTCAGTTCCTTCCTTCGTCTAAAAGGGGGGAGTGGGGTACCCGTACGCCACTCCTTGACAAAATCATTGACAACATCATCGTCAATCACAAACACTCGCCACAACACTCATCATGAGAACAACTTGTCCTTTACGGACTGATCAAAGCTTTAATCGAGTAGAGTCGTTCTGTATTTATTGCTGCTGGCCACAGCAATAATGCGGAAATACGAACACAATGACATCCACAATGGATACAGTGCGCTATATAAATTACAGTGTTCAGAATCGTCTACGGATGACCCACCTGATCACTCCGAAACCCAACAAACGTCGTTGGTAAAGCAGCTGCTACTGACCTTCGTTCGGAATGCGTTCTGAACGTGTCCCTCAGAAACCTAGGACGCACTCTGGTTAAACTCAAGGTGAACTTGCTCTCGGACAGACGTGTCTAGAAGAGCAGCACCATTCTGCAAAGCCCAACAGCAGCGTTGGCAGATAAAGAGCGTGAGCGCATTTGCGTTTTCACAGCCTCAACAAAAGCTTCATTCATGAGCAAACAAAGCCTCATTCATGAGGAAACAAAGCCTCATTCATGAGCAAGCAAAGCCTCATTCATGAGCAAGTAAAGCCTCATTCGTGAGCAATTGACCAAGAACGAGCCTCATCCATGAGCAAAAGATTTCCATTGTACTGCAGCACCGCAGTGGCTTCGACAAGCGAGTCCAAAGAACTCCTAAGTATAGGAACAACATCTAAAGCGAGTACATAACTCCAAAAACCAGCAAGGTTCATCATACGATACAAAAGCTATAGAGTCACCCCGCACTCGCCACAACGTAAGGGTCCAATATACTAGCAAGGATA